>BPTQ01000005.1:31964258-32167607 GCA_019973895.1 Chrysanthemum seticuspe
AGTAAAACAAAGTCACCTAAAATAGTTGATAATACTAAAATTACCAACATAATTGGGCAAAATGGAATTGAAAGACCTTTCATGTGTTTAAGGTACCTAAATAAGTTGTTAGGATATATCTTAACAACTTTATCAACAAATATACATAAAAATTCAGTCTACCTTTATAATGTGGGTTTCGTGCATCTTCTTTTTGTTCCTCTTCTTAGTTTGGCATCTCAATGTTGACATTAAATTGAGACTCAAAATCTAGTGGATTCAAGAGATTTCGTGAAAATTTTGATGAAGCCAATTTATCGCCAGGTCGAGAGGGTAGCCTAACTTCTGTGATAAGTTGAAGGTATAGTTTTTTGAAGAATTGAGTATTGCCAAAATGGTTGCTTTACAAGGTTATATGATCAGTATTATAAAAAGTATTTACTAATTAAAGATGTTGACCTTCTTGATATTGCAATGAGGTTCATCAATATATAGTTCACAATTTTGATCCACTCTTACATATGTTCTTTTCCCTCTCTCTACCCTTTCATTTCCGCCTAAGCTTCCCTGGTTTGGGGACAACCTATGGATTTCATGGTAGTCTGTCTGACTCGCCAAAATATAAGAATCCCTACAGTTCAAGAGATGTATCCCTACAGTTGGTGGAAACTTGGAGGGGTTAACGCCTTTTCTATTAGGGATGTATTCTCGCTAAATGGGGGTGTTAATCTTCCTAAGCATTCCATATTACTTTGGCAAGCGGTTCTTTGGTCTTCTGGGTACTTCATACGGAAAGAAAGAAACAATAATGTGTTTAAAGGTAAAGTTTCAAGCGTTAATAGAATTTCAAGAGATACAACTTAAAAGTTTTGACTGGATTACGAGAAGATCAAAAAGAAAGCTATCGACTGGCAGATGTGGCTACAGTATCCTGGGAAGTGCTGTAAAAAAATCTGAGTTCGGCGTTGCTTGACAGTAGACGGTTGGATTTGAAAGCAACTTCGTCACTTTCGTGTACCCATCGGACGGCAGCCCTTTCGGGGGTTCCCCCGTCTTCGATTGGATGGAAACAAATATCTAAGGTGTGCAGTGATGGCTGCTGTTTGGTTTGTGAGGTGCAGTGTGCAACAGGGTGTGCAATTTGCTGTTTTAAGGTGTCTGAGATGTGGTTGCAGTTGCCTGTTTGGGACAGTGGAGTGGCACTTTAAAGTTGCTGAGAAGGGGTCGGCATTTTGCCTGTTTGGGACGGTATCTATTTATATTTCAAATGGTGCCTCTGCATTTCATATGCTCACTGTTGGGCTATGTTACAAATGTTGAAATGCATGTTCGCTTATTATCATGTGGGCCTGTGGCATTGTGGGTTAGCAGTTTGTTTGTGCTAGGACATTGTGGGCTATTTCATGTTAATATAGTTTGTTTTGTCTCCAAAAGGTGAAGAATGGTGGGATCACCCAGGTCCCATGCATCCTAAGGATGCCAACCGGACCCTCCTCCAAGGACCCGGCCCCAGGCAATGAGCACATGTCCCAGTGACTGTACTTATCAAGAGGTTGGGCTTTGAACCCTGGCCATTTTCTCCAATAGGCCCCTCGTTGACCAGTCAATCTGAGCATTTGCGGTGGGGGGATGGTACCAATTGAAAGCTTTTAGGTCAATGGAGATATTCGAACCCCGGTCTATTGATACAAGGTTGGAAGCTCTTACCATTGGACTAAAGGCCCATTGGTAATATAGTTTGTTTTGTATTTTGGGTCCTCCTTATCTTAATTGGCTTGATTAATTAGAGGGGGATGCCTTGTTTTGTATTTTAGTTTTTGTGTGGTTTTTATAAAATGATGCCTTTAAAAATAAAAAAAATAAAAATATTAAATAAAAGAATCCCTACAGTTCATGTACCTTTTGACTTTGTAACAAAAAACTACAAGGATTTGAGTGATTTTACACAAATCAAATTAGATAGTTCATTTCAACCTTTGACTAAGAAACAAGCGACGAATTATAAGTTATCTGGTGCTCCCATAATTGAAGATTGGGAATCAGATTCTGAGGATGATAAAACTGAATCAACTAAGTCTGAAAAGGTAGAGCCAGTTAAGAAAGTTGATTCTAAGCAAGTCAATCTTGTACCTAGATTTGGAGCTAAAGTTACCAAGAAAGTAGTAGAGTACAGGGAAATTCCTATGGAACAGATGAAACAATATAAACCTAGGGGTAATCAAAGAAGCTTAAATGGTTTAATTTCTAACAGATTAGGTGATGAGTTTCAATGTGTTAATAAGGCTTGTTTTGTGTGTGGTAGTTTTGAACACTTACAGAGAAATTGTAATAAAAACAGACCACAAGTTTGGAATCATTGGAGGAGGCTAAATCATAAAAACTTTTCAAGAAATAAAAACCCTCATCCTAACAGTAACATGATTCCAAGAGCAGTGCTGATGAGGAATGAGAATACAAAATCTATTGTCACTGCTTCACCTAAATGGGTTCCAACCACTGCTAAGCAAAATGTAAACACGGCTAAGCAGTGTCTAACCACTGATAAGCCAAAAATCACCACTGATTCAAAAGAAGTTTTAAAAATTCCAAAGGTGATAACTGATACAGTGGTTGGAAATCATTTTTATGCTGTTAAGGCCTCAGCAAGTTGGCAATGGAAGCCTAAGACAAAGGTTTTACCATATGTCAACTGTGCATCAATGGACTTAACGAAATTTGAATATTTTGATGCACAGGGCAGACCCAAGTCAGTACTGACTTGGGTCCACAAGAGGAACTAATTTGTGTAATCTTATGTGCAGGGCAATCTTCAAACTGAGCTAAAAGATAAAGGAGTTTTTGATAGTGGATGCTCTGGGCACATGACTTGGGATGGAAGCAATTTGGAAGATTTTGAAGCTTATGATGGAGGATATGTGGCATTTGGCAATGATCCAAAGGGAGGAAAGATACTTGGAAGAGGCACAATCAGAACAGGGAAGCTAGACTTTGAAAAGGTCTATTTGGTACAGGGACTTAAGTACAATTTATTCAGTGTTTCTCAAATGTGTGATAAGAAAAACTGGGTACTTTTTGGGGAAACTGAGTGTGTGGTGTTATCTCCTGAGTTTAAGATGCCTGATGAGAAGTTTATACAACTTAGGGTACCTAGGAAGGAAAATATATACTGTTTTGATCTTAAAAATGTTCTTCCTAATAGGTCTTTATGTTTGTTTGCTAAAGCATCTGTTGATGAGTCAAAATTATTGCATAGAAGGCTAGGTCATCTCAATTACAAAACAATCAATAAACTGGTAAAAGGAAACTTAGTGAGAGGGTTACCTTCAAAGGTTTTTGAGTGTAAAGAACTGTGTGTGGCCTGTCAAAAAGGAAAACAACATAGAGCTTCTTGTAAGACCAAAACTGTAAACACCATAACACAACCACTGTTTATGCTTCATATGGACTTATTTGGACCAACCTTTGTTAGAAGCCTGAACCATAAGCAGTATTGCCTAGTTATCACTGATGATTATAGTAGATTTTCTTGGGTATACTTTTTGGCTACTAAGAGTGAGACTAGTGAGATTCTTAAGAGTTTCATTACTAAGATAGAAAATCTAGTAAGTCATAAGGTCAAAGTAATCAGATGTGATAATGGAACTGAGTTTAAGAATGATGTGATGAATCAGTTCTGTGTAGCTAAAGGTATTGAAAGACAGTTTAGTGTTGCTAGAACACCACAACAGAATGGTGTAGCTGAAAGGAAAAATAGAACACTAATTGAGGCTGCTAGGACAATGTTGTCAGAATCTAAGTTACCAACTACCTTTTGGGCTGAAGCTGTAGGAATTGCATGTTATGTGCAAAACAGAAGTAAGGTAGTGAAGCCTCATAACAAGACCCCTTATGAGCTGTTACATGGTAGGAAGCCAATGATTGCATTCCTAAAACCTTTTGGGTGTCCTGTTACCATTTTGAATACCATAGACTACCTAGACAAGTTTCAAGAAAAAGCTGATGATGGATACTTTTTAGGCTATTCCACTAACAGCAAAGCCTTTAGAGTATACAATAGGAGGACTAGAATTGTTGAAGAGAATTTACATGTTCAATTCAGTGAAAAGACTCCTAGTGTTGAGACCAAAGGACCAGACTGGCTGTTTAACATTGATATGCTAACCAAATCTATGAATTATGAGCCTATCATTGCAGGAACTTCCACTAATGCTGATACAGGTATACAAAAGGATTCTGAAGTAGATAAATCTTCAAAGGAAGCTGATTCTCCAACAGAGTTCTATTTGGTTGAAAAGTGGAAAGCTGGTGCTGTTCCTTCCATCATACACAAGCAAGGTCCCTCTGATGATGATGTAAAGAATTCTGGAGTTAAAGTTGATCATCATCAAGATAAGGATGAGTTGTTGCAAGATAACTCAGTGTCGGTAGAAGAAATTGAAAAGAAGAAAAAGCAGTCTGCAAGCACTGCTAAGCCTACTGAAAGTGCTGATAGGCCATCTGTAAACGCTGACAAGCCATCTTCTACCACTGATAGTTCAATTAAAATTCCAGCTACAAGTACTGGTGATAGTACTTTCTTTGGACCTAATCCAAAGCCATTATTTGGTAATGAGGAGTATCCACATGATCCTAATATGCCTGATTTAATTGAGATTGATACTCCTACTGATGATGAAGACATGGATGAATTCTTCAATGCTAATTTGACTAATTTGGACACTGTTATTAATGAAAGTCCAATTACTTCTACCAGAATTCACAAGATTCATCCCAAAGGAACAGATTCTTGGAAATTTGAATACTCCAGTTCAAACAAGAAGCAGGATAAAGAACTCAGAACCCTTTCCTGAACATGGGTTCTTTGCAAGATCTCTTCACAAAAGAAACAGTCATAAAGATCTGCAAAATTGCTTGTTTGCTTGTTTTCTGTCTCAAAAGGAGCCCAAGAGAGTAGAAGAAGCTATAACAGAAGAAGGATGGGTAGAATCAATGCAAGAGGAGCTTCTTCAGTTCAAACTTCAAGAGGTTTGGACATTGGTTGATCTTCCAAATGGGAAGAGGGCTATTGGGACTAAATGGGTGTTCAGAAACAAAAGGGATGAAAGAGGTATTGTAGTGAGGAACAAGTCAAGGTTGGTTGCTCAAGGATATACACAAACTGAAGGTTTGGACTATGATGAAGTATTTGCACCAGTTGCAAGGATAGAGGCTATTAGATTGTTTATGGCTTATGCTTCATTCAAGAATTTTGTTGTGTATCAGATGGATGTTAAAAGTGCATTTTTATATGGCACTATTGATGAGGAGGTATATGTTTGTCAACCTCCTGGTTTTGAAGATCCTGATCATCCTGACAAGGTTTACAGGGTGAGGAAGGCTATGTATGGACTGCATCAGGCTCCTAGGGCATGGTATGAATGCCTATCTACTTATTTGATGGACAATGGGTTTAAAAGAGGACTGATTGATAAAACTTTGTTCATTAGAAAGCACAAAGATGATATTTTACTGGTTCAGGTTTATGTAGATGACATCATCTTTGGGTCTACTAACAAGAAGCTATGCAGAGATTTTGAGAAACTTATGCATGATAAGTTTCAGATGAGTTCTATGGGAGAACTCACTTTCTTTTTGGGGCTACAGGTTCAACAAAGGACTGATGGTATTTTCATTAGTCAAGACAAGTATGTAGCAGATGTGTTGAAGAAATTTGGGTTTCAAGATGTAAAAAGTGCAAGTACACCTATGGAGACTCAGAAACCTATGCTACCAGATGATGGAAGTCCCAAAGTTGATTTGAAGTTGTACAGATCCATGATTGGATCTTTGATGTATCTGACTGCATCTAGGCCAGACATTATGTTCTCAGTATGTGTGTGTGCAAGATTTCAAGTAACACCCAATACCTCACACATGAATGCTGTTAAGAGGATCTTTAGGTATTTGAAAGGTCATCCTAAATTGGGCCTTTGGTACTCTAAGGATTCTCCTTTTGATTTGGTGGCCTACACTGACAGTGACTATGCTGGAGCTAGTCTGGATAGGAAGTCTACCACTGGAGGATGTCAGTTCTTGGGAAGCAGATTAATTTCTTGGCAGTGTAAAAAGCAAACTATTGTGGCAAATTCTACAACTGAGGCTGAATATGTGGCTGCTGCTAGTTGCTGTGGTCAAGTTCTTTGGATTCAGAATCAATTGCTGGACTTTGGGTACAATTTTATGCATACTAAGATTTACATTGATAATAACAGTACAATTTGCATTATCAAAAATCCTGTTCTACATTCTAGAACTAAACATATTGAGATAAGACATCATTTTATTAGAGATTGTAATGAGAAAAGGTTGATTCAAATGGTAAAAATCCATACTGATTTCAATGTTGCTGATCTTCTCACAAAAGCTTTTGATATGGGGAGGTTTCAGTATCTTGTTGTTAGTATTGGAATGATTAATCTCTAAAATTCTCAAATTGTTTTGTATAAGTTTGTAAAAGTATTGGACTGTTATTATGTAATCTTAAGTATTGCTATTTCTTTTATATCCACTGATAGTGTTGCTTCTAACCACTGATAGAGTTGATCTATCCACTGCTAGTTGTTCTGTGTTTCCACTAACCACTGTGCAGGAAAATGCTAAATCATTATAGAGATGCAAGAAGTACTGAAGTTACATTGTTCATTCAACAAAGCAGTTTACAGCTTACAACTTACAATGAAACTTCAAGTGCTAAATAAAGACCACATCTATACATGATTTTCTCCTAATATTTCTACTACTACTATCCTTGCTGATATCGTTTGAATGCTGGATATGCATTTATCATATGCAAACGAAGCAGCTAAGGATCAAAATGGAAAGGATGGATTGATGCAAACGAAGAAGCTGAAGCTGATTGTGGCAGATAGATGGATGATATGATATTCTTCTTGTGCTCCATCTTCTCTTACCACCATTCAGCAACTTACTCCATCTTCCCTTTTCCCTTCCTGGTTACGATGTGTGAAGAAGCACCATGACTTGGTGCACTAAGACCAAGAACCACCTCTCTGTCATTAGGGAGTGGTGGGTTTCTTGCTCGTGGTCTTGGTTGGGGGTTAGATGATGAAGGTTTGGGGTTTGAAGTCCTCTTCTTAGAAGAGTCATCAGAGTCTTCAGAGGCATCACTTGGATTCACCACACTATCATCTTCAGATGATGGGAGAAATGGAGATTTTCTTGGTCTTGGTTCTAATGGAGGCAAATAGGTCAGCCATGGGTTTCCATCTTCACTTGATGATGAAGATGATGAAGAGGATGAGGAGGAGGTTAGATCCACCACTTCCGGTTTGTTTCAACTAGGGTTCCACATTTTGTTTGATTGGGGATTTTGGAGCAATTAGAGTTTTTATCTCTTGATTGGTTTGGGCGTTATATGATATTTGGGTGCTTTTTATAAGTGAGGTTTAGGGTTACTGAAGTAACTATGGGGCAGGTTAAATGTGGTTGGAGAGTTAATGAGGTTCTTGGGGATTGGACTGAGATATATTCTAGAAGTTGACTATGTTGACTTTCCTGTTTTAACCCCGGATAGGTCATTTGTAACCACTTCTGGATATTTCTAACCACTGACAACTATAATCTTTGTCTCTGTGTTTGTTTTGTGTTGTCTTGCAGGAAAGAAGGATGTGTGTGCATAAGGAGCTAGTGTGTTTGCTGCTTGTGTTTGTAAAAATATATATATATATATATATATATATATATATATATATATATATATATATATATATATATATATATATATATATATATATATATATATATAAGTGATAGATAGTTTTTGTGTAATCCTTCATATCTTGTGAGATCACTTTTCAAGTGGCATGGATTTGCTTGCTCTAATATGGACCAGTTGGGAGGAGTGATTATCTGTATCCACTGATGGTGTGTTACAACTACGGACAGTTGTTGTTGAACAACGGATAGTATGATTCTCTGTTTTGGTTATTACAGGGGTTGTTTTGACACTTTGGCAAAAGTATATCTCACTTACCAAAATCACGGATGGATCACTTTCTTTAATCTTCTAACCACTTCTAATTCCCAACATCCTTAAACCCTAATCACTTTTGTTGATTTCTTCACAAACCCACTTCATTTACATCATTAATCACAATGGCTGAGACGTACTCCACTTCACATAATCTTGTTGCTATTCTCACCAAAGATGCTCGCTCTGAAGGGTTCCATCAAATGATTGATTTCCTTGTTCATAGTCCCATTCACTTTGCTTTAACGGTTGAACCTACCATTCTTAAAGCTTATATACGTCAGTTTTGGAAGAATGCTAAAATTGAAGAGGTTAATGGGTTGGAGGTTTTTAGTACTAGGGTGGATGAGAATGCTATTTTGGTTTCTGGGGAGCTTCTTAGAGAAGTTTTGAGGCTTGATGATGCTGATGGTGTTGATAATCTTTCTGATGTTGAGATTGTGGCTGGTTTAGAGAGATTAGGATACACATACAGAGGTGAAAAGGTACAATTTTTTAAGAATATGTTTTCTCAACAATGGAAGTTTTTGATTCACACTTTGTTGATGTGTATGAGCAATAAGACCACAGGCTTTAATGATTTTCCTTCAAAAATTGCTACTGCTATTATTTGTTTGTCTGATGGAAGGAAATTTAACTGGTCTAGGATGATATATGAGGGGTTAGTGCAGAATATTAGGAAGAAGGGTAAATATTATTTGTATCCTAGGTTTGTTCAATTGCTTGTGGAACATCAAATACAGGATCCTATTGAACATATTAGAGAGTATGAGGTACATCGTATACTTCCTAGAGTGTTTGCCCATATGAGGAATCAGCCACAGAATGTTGTCATTAGAGATGTTCCTTTATTTCCTCACATGCTTAATTTTCCTACTGATTCTGAGTTTAATGAAGATCTTGCATCATGGACTAGGAGAACACAGGGCACTCAGCTTCCTCAGGCTAGTGTTAGTGGTATGGTTAATGAGGCTGTCACAAGGAGTGGAGGTGACATGATTGGAAGGGCTTCCACTACTGATTCATGCTTAGCTGCTGGTCAGGATAGTGGAAACATCAATAAGACCCAACCTTTGGCAACTCCTAATGTGGAAAGTTCTTTGGAGCTTAACACAGGTGGAGGTATCCCTAGCCAACTGGCTGCTACAGGGTACATAGATGATCAGGCTCGGTCTGGTGCTATGTCTTTTATATCCAAGGATTCACCGCTCGGAGCAGTTAACACAGCTCGAAGTGATGAGGATAGATTGGAACCTGACAATGAATTGACGGTTAATGATTTTGTACATCCACCTCTCGGATCAGATAACACAGGTCGAAGTGGGGAGGATATTCTTGAACGTGTAAATGAATTGACGGTTCAGTGTGCTAAAATGGAGGATAAGATTTCAGGTCTACAGGAGTTAACTGTGCTTCAGGGTAAGACTATTCGGAGGTTGAAGCATAGAGTTTTGGTTTTGGAGAGAGTGAAAAGACCTGGACTTGCTGTTTTGAAAGCTTTGCGGCGTATGAAAAAGAAGGTGGCCTCCTCTGCTGCTCTGAATATGAAAGATGTATCCAAACAGGGGAGGAGTGATGGTATGAATTCAGGGGAGGCTGTGGATGTATCTGTTGGTGTAACTATGGAGGAAGATGTTGACAGTGGAGATCAAGATTTTTTGGTTTCTGATAAAGATGGGAATGCGTTTGTTCTTGAAGAATTGAAGAATGTTGATGCAGTGCAGAACACAACAACTGATAGTATATCTGAAACCATGGTTAGTACTTTTGTAACCACTGATGTAGTTTCAGACTTGGCTATTGTTTCTACTACTGTCATACCCATCGCTATCACAACTACTTCTACTGTTGTTACAACTCTTTCTGAATTACCATCTAAGCCTAAAGAAGTAGAGAAAGAGGCTGCGAGTACATTGATTAATCTGAGCAAAACATCATCTATACCTACATCAACCATTGCACCTGTTTTATCTGTTCAGTCTACTGCTACTAAACCAAGAGGTAAAAGTTTGGTTATTGGTGAACCTTTGAAAAAGAAAGTGGTTAAATCTAATGTTGGAAAAGGTAAAGAAGTAGTGCTGAAGTTTAAGAATAAAGCAGAATAAGAAGCTTATGATGCAGAGTATGCTAAAAGTGTTGAAGATGAGGATAAAGCAGTTTTGATGAAGAGAAAGCAAGATGAAGAGGAAGCTAGTCAGAAGTTGTTAGCTACATGGTATGAATCACAAAATTATCTTAAAGCTTCTGAATTAATAAATGATGAGTATACTGTACAAGAATGGGCTTTGTTTGATGATGAAGAAAAAGCTAGACTTTTGTGTATACTGGCAAGGAAGGTTGGTAAAGAAAATAAGAGAGTTGTAAGAAGGAAACCTCCTACTATTGCTCAGCTGAGGAATGTATTGATGAAGATTATCAAGAATTCTGGCATATATGTTTCTGATAATCTTAGTAGCTGTTCCTTTAAAAGAATTCTTGAGCTTTATGAGAGATGTATGAGGATTAACAATGATGACTTTTGTCCAATGAATTCTAAAAAGGAAGAAGAGTGGATTAAAGAACATGATGAATGGATGCAAAGTAAAAGAAAAAGAAAATCTGAGGTTCAGGTGACATCTGATTCTAAAAGATTGAAAGTTGTTGCAGATGTAAATCAAATCATTTCTTATGAGTTTAAGCTTTTAGATGGAAGTGGAGGGGTTTGGAAAATTCTAACACTCAACAATGAAGTTTCTGAGTATAATAAATTTTCACAAATGCTTCAGTATTTTGATAGAGATGATTTGTTGAATCTTTGGATACTTTACAAGAATAAATTTGGTGAAGTGCATCCAGATGATTACCATGAGAGGCTGATGTATCATAATTTGAAGATTCTATTTGAGCCTACTCATGATGAACCTGAATTGCAAGGACTCTACAATGGTCAAGTTACTAGATGGTTTTTATATCAAACCTGTGGAGTTCATGTTTTAACTGTTTCTGGAATGGTTATTCATATGCTTGTAGAAGGTGATTATCCACAATTGAATAAGCATCTAGGAATAATTGCTCAGATGTTGAAGCCTGGTTGTTTCAAGATGTTAGTATCCTATGATGGTCAAGCTTATGATTTGTTGAAAAAGTATGAGAAGATACTTAAAGCTAGTAAATGTTTGGCTACATCCTCCAATTCAGATGTTTTGAGCTTAAAGAAAACTTGAAGAATTCTGTTGGAATTTATCAAGTTTAGGGGAGGATTGTTGGGTTTTAGGTTCCTTGAATAATGAATTACTCTAAGTACTGGAACCACGGACAAGCTTGATGAAACCACGGATAGAAGAGTATAACCACGGATGAAGACAACCGCGGCTAGTAGTATTATGTAACCGCTGATAGTATATAGTAAGCACTGCTAGTTTTCTATAGTCGGTTAGTTTATTGTATTAGATAAATATGGAAAAGATATTTATCTTGTAGGTTACGTATTGTATATTGTATAGGACTCCTTAAGCCTATAAAAGGAGGTCCTAGGTTAGGTTAGATATACGTATGTTTTATATCTAAGGTCGATACACTTCAAGGTTGCAAAACCCTAATACTGTAAGAGTATTCGTATTAATAAATAATATTGAGGTGTTGAATGTTAATTGTTCTTCTTCTTAAGATCAAGTGTTAAATTCCGCGTAATACTTGATAAGCTTTTGTTACAAGTCAGTTTCTATATTAGATCGTTTGCTCAACTGGGATCAACACCCGGTCTATTGACACAAGGTTGGAAGCTCTTACCATTGGACTAAAGGCCCATTGGTAATATAGTTTGTTTTGTATTTTGGGTCCTCCTTATCTTAATTGGCTTGATTAATTAGAGGGGGATGCCTTGTTTTGTATTTTAGTTTTTGTGTGGTTTTTATAAAATGATGCCTTTAAAAATAAAAAAAATAAAAATATTAAATAAAAGAATCCCTACAGTTCATGTATCTTTTGACTTTGTAACAAAAAACTACAAGGATTTGAGTGATTTTACACAAATCAAATTAGATAGTTCATTTCAACCTTTGACTAAGAAACAAGCGACGAATTATAAGAATCCAAGCGCCGTAGAGCTGTCAAGTAGAATCGACAACTCGATCTACTCTCTCGTTAGCCAAATACTTATTTTACTTCTAAAGCAAACAAATATTTTCCACTTATCTCATTGAGTTGAGTAGATTGAGAAAGCAATAAGCAAATGCACAGAAAGGTCACAGTAATATACGGTTAGCAACAGCATTCCAGTCATACATAAAAGCATTATATCAATGAAGTTATCAAGAAACGAGAGTGTTTTTTAGCTCCTTCAATAAAATCTTCAAAAAATTCCTCAAGGTCATACTTTCGTGTTTTCATCAATTTTTAAATCACAAGCTTGTGTTGTTCTCGTCGATATATCAGCTACACACAAAATGGGGAAGGGGGAAGGATATCAAATTAATGGTATAGCTTTTATAAAACACTATCAAGCAGTAAATACTGACCTCTTATTTTGTACAATATTTGTTATCCTCAACCTCTACAGCTTTATCAATAATCTCCTCTCTTGGCCGTTCTCAAAATTTTCTTGCAGAACCTTTTATCAATCTTGACCAAATTGATCTGCTTCTCGGTTTTAAAAATGGCCTAATGCGAGCAAGAGCATCAGTCGGGATTGTTGCTTAGAAGAAGCAAACCCAACCCATTTACATCAAAAAATGGGTCACTTTAAACCGTTATGACAGTTTAACTCTCAAGTTTTTCATAAAAACTGATTGGATCATTATTATTCTAAGTATTAAGTTATTTTGGTCATACTAATTACTTTCAATAGTTATTGATAAAATTTAAGTCCGCGTGCATTGAAAAAAGTTACCTTTTCAATCTTAGTGATCGTATTCTGGCTTCTCAGCATTTCACCGACTACATTCGTTGTTTTGTCATGCAACTCAGACACCTAATTAAACAAACAAAATCCAATCTTGTTTAAGTTGTGAGAAAATCCAAATGAGTGAAAACAGCGATAGATGATAATACAATTAAAACCAACCTTGTCTTTCACTTGCTTTGAAGCTTGTGCCAACTCGTCAATCGACTTTTGTTCTTTTAATATAACTTCATTGCGTTCATCAGCTAGTGCTTGAAGAGAGTCACGCTAGTGCTTGAAGACAGTCACGCCACTACTACACAACTGGGCAAATGCTACGGAAATTTGTAACGGAAATTTTCCGTAGCAAATATGCAACGGGTTTGCAACATATTTGCAACGAATTAGCAAGGAAACGAAAACCCATAGCAAATCCGTTGCAAAAATTAACATAATTTCTTTTATACTTATTTTTAAATATTCCGTTGCAAATCCGTCAAGTTTATTTGAAATTTGTAACGGATTTGTAACGGAGCATTAAAAAAACATAAAAACGCAACTATTATTAGCTTCCATTGCAAAATCATTGCAAAATCATAAAAAAATGTGATGGATTTGCAATGGAATAACTATAATAATTTTATTTTATTTTATTTTTAATAATCCGTTGCAAATCCATTGCAAAATTATTAAGGATTTGAAACAAAATATTCAAAGTTAATATAAAAGAAAATATTTTTTGTTTCTGTTACAAATTTTTGTTTAATTGTTATTTTTTTGCAACGAAACATGATTTTAATTTAATTTTTAATTTATTTATAATATTTCATTCCAATCCACTTGCAATTTACAAATTTTGCAACAGTAACCAATAAAATTTTGTTTCCTGTTTATTTTCAATATTTCGTTGGTATTTCCGTCGTAAATTTTAAAATAATTGCTATATGTAACATATACTATTATTAATTTCTTTTGGCGTGGCAATTTGTGAGTGATAACATCAAATTATGTCTATATATTTTATCAATATTTTTCACTTATTTCTTGAAATTATTACTTTTATGTGTGATTTGGTACTTAATCACTTCTTATTTGTATAATAGGACATTTATGAGCAACGAAACAGGAAGACAAAGAAATAGGCCAAATATTGGAAGAAACACGAAGTATTGTGAACCAGAAGTACTTACAGTGCATATACGACAAGCACTTTACGGCCTAAAGGATTGTATCTTAGAACCATTGATTTATCAAGTATATTACGGCGTATGAAGATCGATGGATATGCGGCGTAAGTAATAAGAACGTGTTGACCAAGCTTTGTAACCGCATCCCAGTTACATCGTAATGACCCTGAACATCTATGTCGTAGTTATCAAGGAAACAAGAGAGATTCTTAACAATGTGTATTACGACATATGGCATCACTTATGCCTACGCCTTAATGAAGTCAAGCCCAGCAGGCCCTATATATATACCTCAAGAGACTTGTTTAGAAGGTGTCCATCTATTCCAAAAAATGACTAGGGTTTTGAGAAACCCCAGTTTTCACCATAGGAAGGCTGAAACTCAGGAAGATGATACGTGCCAAAATAAGTCACACGTGTAGAGCACATGTGTGACTTAACTCTTGAAGTGGCGGGAAAGTTTGTTGAGACTTTGACCATAGTTGACCAGCTCCAACTGTCTTTAAATACTGTTTTCCTTTCACATTTCACATTAAGCAAATTATGATTCATTTCATCTTCTCTCTGTAATTCTCTCAAACTCCATTTGTAACAAGAACATTCATTTGATATCACAATTTCGTGTTCCTTTTCACACTTGGAATGCCTGATTGTTATCAAACCCTATCTTTTCTATTCTAAAAACGTTTTGGTACATAACAATTGGTATCAGAGCCTCTTTCTTGGCTACTGAATCATCGTTTCCGATTGTTTTCCGGTGCATTTTGAAGTTTTCCGGTGAATTTTGCGTTTTCCGGCAAAGTTTGTTAGTTTTCCGGTGAAATCAGTCACAGTTTGTTACATTTCAGGCAGAAGTTGTTGTAATCTGTTACAAGATGGTAATGCTTAAAACTAATGCATCTGTTCAAGAACAGTATAGTGGAACTAGTAAGGATAAAGTTGATGCACATAAGGTGTTTGTCGAAATGACAATGAGTAGATTTCTCGAAAGATATGGTACGGTTAGAGAATATTATCATTCATTTAATTCATGTTGGTCTTCGATGTTGACAAAATTGGAGGAATGGTATCTAGCTGATCTTTTTACTTGTGGGTTGCCTTTAGAAATTGCAAGAAATGTTAGAATTTACAAACCGAAAAAGCTTCATGATGCATATTTGTTGGCTAACATGCAAGAAAAGACTAATGAGCTTATGCAGGAAGGATTGATCAAGAATACTGAATTGAGTTATGAGATTCTTGATAGTGATGACATTCTTGGTAGTGATGAGATTCTTGATGATGATGATGAGATTCTTGGTAGTGATGAGATTCTTGATGGTGTAGTTGACAACCAAGAATCTGTAGTATCAATTGACGAGCCAAAAGTGATTATTGATGAACCAAAGCTTCCTAAGGAAGGTGATAAAGTAAGTAGAATTACACCTTTGAGAATTGACAAGATGTTTGTTGGTTTGGATGTTAAAAAAGATGACATGTTTGTTGAAGATTGTGACATTGAATTGTCATGTTTGGTTGATGTTGGAGGGGAAAATAAATATCGGGAAGCTTCTGATGTGTTTGGGTACAAGAAGCTTGGTTCTGTGAAGATTGGGTATGACCAGTTTGATTCCAAAGAGTCTGTTATAGAGGCTCTTAATGATGCATAAATTGGTTCTACAAAATGGTTTGAACATTATGGTGTTGGTCGAGCCAAAAAGAAGGTTCATAAGTGGCGCCTTATCGACCTGAGTAATCAGCTAGTGGTTGGAAATGGTTTAATTGTTAATATGGTAGCTAGAAGTATTATAGAAGAAGCTGAGGTAATTAAGGGATTGATTGTTGATCAATCATTGACATCAGTTTTTAATCGAGTTGGTATTGGTGATATGCGTAAAGGTGAAGTCTGGATGATAAGAGTCAGAGATGCATTATTGTTCGAGTTACATGGGTGTTTAGTTAAACTAGTGTTTGATCCAGGAGGAAAACGAGTCTCTGATTTCAGTAGGCACTGTAATTGCAACTTGAAGTATGAGAAATGGGAGTTTGACGTATGGAGATGGCCAATGAGGAAAAACAACATGGTTATGTTAATTGATGAAATGATAGTTGTTACTGATTGGCTTAGGGAATAGTTGAAGAGGGATGGGAAGTTGGTGATAGTCCATGATGCAGAACGAAGGAAAGAGTTACTTAATCATCTTTATCACCCAGTACCTGGTTTAATTCCTGATTCAGTACCCGATCCATTACATTAGTGTGGGAACATGGAAGTACCTGATCCTAATCTTGTACCTGAACAAAGTGACACTAAGGTGCCTGGTCTTGTTCATTCAATACATGATCCTAGGCTACCTGAAGTATTACCTCAACTAGTACTGGAACCACTACTTGATTCGGTGGAAACTGAACTAGTACTGGAACCACTACTTGATTCAGTGGGAACTGAAAGAAACATTGAAGAAGAGAGTGGATTATATGAACTAGAGCCTGAACCATTAGACACTGATGAATACACTGAATTTGCAAATGTGGATACTCAAGGATGCAAAGGGCTGTTAGTTCATTACATTAATTCAGGGAGTGACTCATTCACTAGGATGATCAGTTCATTGTGTAAGTTCGGGGGGTGGTTCATTCAGTGGGTTCTTCAATCAGAGGAGAATGTGACATATAGAACTTCAGCTTGTTGAATTAGTAGTAGAAAGTAAGCCTGAAGGGGTCAGTGAGTTAGTTCTGGGATTCATATGCTCAGTGAGTGTTTGGCTTAAAGTGGAAGATGATTAAAGAGATTAAGAAAGGTTACCTCAGTCTAGTTGATGCAACCTTGAGGTCAAGGTTTTCTTAAGAGGGATGGATTGATACGTGCCAAAATAAGTCACACGTGTAGAGCACATGTGTGACTTAACTCTTTAAGTGGCGGGAAAGTTTGTTGAGACTTTGACCACAGTTGACCAGCTCCAACTGTCTTTAAATACTGTTTTCCTTTCACATTTCACATTAAGCAAATTACGATTCATTTCATCTTCTCTCTGTAATTCTCTCAAACTCCATTTGTAACAAGAACATTCATTTGATATCACAATTTCGTGTTCCTTTTCACACTTGGAATGCCTGATTGTTATCAAACCCTATCTTTTCTATTCTAAAAACGTTTTGGTACATAACAGAAGAAGGAAGACCAAGAACATCACATACTTTAGTCTACTTCGGTTTGATTAATTTGATATATTGAACTCGTTGTCTATGCTTGTTTCATTTGATATCAAATGTCATATGATAATAATGTCCTATGATAATAATTATTTCTTATCTTTAAATGTCATATGATAATAATGTCCTATGATAATATTTATTTGATACCAAGAACATCACATATGCTTGTTTTATTTGATATCAAGAACATGACCCCAGTTTGTGTTAGCCTCGTTATGATAATAATTATTTCTTTTCTTTATTTCTCTAGTTTATTTATAGATTCTTGTAGATAGTTTGTGTTGTGTGCCTAAGAACCTTGTATTCTGGTGCTAGCTATAAATATTAGGTTGAGTACTTACTTGGAAGTAGGTGATCATCTGAACTGGCGTGTACAATTGACTATAGGATGATCATTTCTTAGTAGTTGTTAGATCATGGTCATTTTATAACCCTTAGTAGGAGTAGCTAGTTAAGGAGTACAAGCCATATTAGTGGACTGGCAATTCATTAGTATCGTGTATTAGTGAGAAACACATAGGTATATTT
This sequence comes from Chrysanthemum seticuspe, assembly GCA_019973895.1. NCBI lineage: Eukaryota > Viridiplantae > Streptophyta > Magnoliopsida > Asterales > Asteraceae > Chrysanthemum > Chrysanthemum seticuspe. Next base: position 31,982,035 of record BPTQ01000005.1, read on the forward strand.
CACATATTAGTTGGAGGACTCAGTGACTGTGAACTGAATATGTTAATTCCTCGTGCATGGTTAAGTATTCAAGAATTATTGGTTAGCGTCACGACTAAAAAATCAGGCCTAATGACTTTAGATGCATCTAAGAGAGTTGATAAGGAAGTATTGCACTTGAGGATAATATAAGCGATTAAATGAATGAATAACATATTTTACATGAAGGATGGCCTTATTTAACCAAAATAAAAGTTGTAGTTCTCTTTAACCTGGTTTTATGGCCGCTTGAATCATCAAAAGCGGAGTTCGCATAAAAGAGTTATGGCAAAAACAATACAAGCATGTGATACTTGTATACTTATATTGTTTTGACCATAACTCCTTCATACGAAATCCGCTTTTGATGATTCAAGCAGCTACAAAATCGGTAGAAAGAGATCTACAACTTTTATTTAGCTAAAATAAGGCCACACAAAATCCGACTTCACCATTGTAACACCCCCGAAATCTTAATGACAGCGGAAGACTAATTCGGGTGTTACTCGAATGGAGATCATAGTGAATGTGTCATATTGGTTTGAGATGGGCTAATATGATTAGTTCTAACAAATAAAATTCAAATGTCCTATTATAGTATCAAATTGATGTAACAGTACTTACGGGCTTATCACTTCCTAGTTAAATTATCATTCTATAAAATCAATGCTTATTAGTTTACGAGTCTGTAAATTGAAAAAGAAGTGAAGCATGATGATTATACTCCAAAACGTCTTCAACTGATAGGAATACTTTTACTATATAGTTAACATCCAACACTAGTTGATATAGGTTCATATTTTATATACTGCAAACTTAAAACTGTTGTTGTCACAGTGGGTTAACGGGTCAAAATTGGATTTCTTTTTTCCTTTTGAAGTTAACTAAAAATAAAAAGACCAAGAAGCTTATTAGAATATCATTTTACAGATATACGGAGTAACTGAGTTTAATAATAACTTCCTTCCCAAACACCTACTGCAACAATAATATATATATTTAAGTGCTTTATACTTCTTGATAGCTTCTTTTCCAAACACCCACTGCAACATTAAAATAAACTGATTGTTCTCTAAGTGCTTTATAGTTCCAAAATAGAATCTGGTATTGTGATTTGTGAAGTAAGAGAGTCAAACAAGTTTCTGTCTTTAACTACGAAAATATGTTTAGTTAGGACGAAATGAACAAATTTATATGTTTTGAAATTTAATGAAACTGTTTTTACCTTATCATTCCTTTTTAATATGGCTTGATCTAAACTATTTATTTGCTTTAAAATATGCATGTATCAACTTGCTTAGGTTTTAGTGCTTCTTTACTAGTTGACTCTATTGTAAGTATATTGTGAAAGGTTTATGGATAATTATTAATATATGTATGACCGTATTCGAACTCGAGACTTCGGGATTGCACACATTACGTATGAGAATCAATGTATAAATAATTAATATATAAAATGTTATATTTAATTATTTGATCACGAAATAAATACTTAATGATATTTAATATTTGACGAGTTTTGATTATCGGTCATTAAATGTCAACGGGATATGAAGAAAAGTTAACAAGTCAAGAGAAGGTTTTAGGAACTCTATTTTGGGCTTGTGTTTGGCCGAAAACTATAGAATCCCACATCGGATACTATAGCAATCTTGACATCTACCATAAGGCTATAAATACATCCCCATGTATTCATCCTTTGGGACACTAGATTTCAATAGAAGGCCAAACTTCTTCTTTCTTCCCTCTTGTTCTTGGTCGACGAGTGAATCCCCATTGTAAGGGATTTACGAGTGACCTTGAGCATAACAAAGGTGTTTGGTTAATCTATTATGATCAAGAACCTAGCTTTTCTCATTGATTCGCTACTAATACGTGTGTACAAGAACGAAGAGCAAATACACTTGTGTTTGCATATCTTGGGTATTCGACATCTAAGGTGGTCGAATTATATAAACCCTAATTTATTAGGGTTTAAGGTTTCTTGGTACTTGATCTTAATTGGGGATTTTTTTTTTCATAAACCCTAATTGCATTGATTCGCAAAAGGTACGCATATACTTTTAATTCGGTTAATTAATTTACAAGTATTATTCCTATTATTTCCGCTGCATGCTTTGATGATGTTTACTTGTTTTCTATAATTGTTATGATTAGTAAAACCCAACAGTTGCATCACGAGCCGTTAATATGTTGTAATTAATTACCGAAACACATAAAAATTGAATTTTTGTGATTATTACATGCTTTTATTGGTTTCTAGGGTTTTGAAAATTGGAACCCTAATTTTTTAATATATGGGTCGAATACCCTTTTATTTTTAATTAGGTTTTATTTTTGTAAAACTTGTAGAAACCCTAGGATTGCATGTATATTTTTTATGTGGTTTTAATGAATAATTGTTATGTGCCATGTATTATGTGTATCTTGGGTGATAATTGTTATGCGAAATCCATGGTGGAACATGCATGTTTTGCCATGAAGTATTGTTTTTTGATTAATTGTTAAGTGATATACACATGTTTATTTATTTGATAATTATTGAATTGGGGAAGACCTCAATTATACTAATAAAAATTTGTTATGTGCTAACTGGTATATTATTAACTTTGGCTTACGCAATCGACTTGTCGATGCATGTGGCTCATCTACCTCGTAGGTGAAAGCCCTAGTTAATATATGCATGGTTTTACGCCTAGAATTGTTTATTAGGTTTTATCGAAATAATTATGCATATGGCTAATTGTTTTTTACATATGTTAATTGTTAAGTTATATGTATATTATTTGAGTTCGTTATAATTTTTATTAAAATGCCTTTTGTTTATATTGTATGACACGTTAGTAAGCAAAAAGGGTTTTTTGAGAATAGAAAATTAAATGGACTAAATAATGGCGAAATTTGATTTTTTTCTAAGTATTAAATCTTGAACTTTTAATCGACTGATGCGACTGTACTAAATGGTTAGAACGGCTCACCCAAAAGAACAAACTAGAAAGGGGGTTTAAAGAAGTGCGCACAGTCACACTGAAAGGATGTCTAAGGTTATGCTTCTGCGCTTACCTGGTCCTCTGCCCCCCTGTGCGTTTGATTGGAGCTACCTAGTATAACTATTCTATGTACGAAGCATCTTAGTGCAAAGTTGTAAGTTTCTCAACGCATTGATTAAAACTTTGTAGAATTTAATCTTAGCAATTTAAAACTATGAGTAAGGTTTTGAAATTTTTTGCTATAAAGTTGTATGCATGCTTCTTTATACATAAGTTTTGATTACACATCAAAAATTGTACCCTTTAAAAGTTAAGTTTCTGCCATCTAATGATATGAAACACTTGAAGTTGTAATTTAGTTATGTGAGACCTTGAGCTATATTACAATGACAAGGTGAATCTTTATGTTGTCTGAGACCTCAGCTTAATAATTTGCAGTTTCTAAATTAGACAACTTAATTAAGTTAGTTAGTGAGACCTATAACTTAAGGCATAAGATGGGATAAAGCATGTTTACATTTTGCATAATTGTTGGCAAAATTGTAAATCCCATATTTTCTAGGAATTGAAAATTTGTTTGTCAATTATTGTTCTTCGACAATTACCTATTCTATACTTTCATCACTAGCAGATCAACTGATGTGGTGAAACTATGATAATGAGGGTCCTAGATTCAAGGAAAATTCTATGGTTAATAGAAATATTGACCTAAGGGTATTTTATTTTCTTGAAAGATTTAATTATCGAAAATACTAAAATTGAATTTTGTTAATTCTTTTGATTGTATTAATGCAACATTAAACCGTAAACGTGGTTTGGGCTTTGGTAAATTGATCTAGTTCTGTTTTCAAATAAATGTTTGATCAAGAAAAATTTACTAAAAGACAAACATAAAATCTTTTCTATGGAAGAAGAGTGAGACTCAATCCTATTCCTTTTCATGATTGAGAAATGTATGTTAGGAACATTAGAATTATCTAAATTCTAATATAACTCATAGCAACTTTAATAGTTAAGAAAATTGCACATCATGTTTTCCTTAAGAGATTTCATTACCCTCTGTTGGTGATTGAATTCTTATATGACATTTTGGTCAACTAAAAAACATGTTTGACATTATATGAGTTATTAAATTAGAATCTAGACTAATTACCGCAAAATTGGTAGAAGACAAACTAATATATTTTATCTAGTTGTTTTGATTTGACCAATTAAAGGTGCTACACACCATTATGGGGATAGTAGACCTATTAAGGAAGAAATTGCATGCTCAGTTTTCAAGTTAATAGTATGATGGATGATTCATCATCTACAAAGTAGAATACACTCTTTTATTACCTAAATAATTGTTACGAATGGTTTTACAAAGGGGTAGCAACGTAATAGCACGCTATTTTCACTGGTTAATGAAACACTTACAATGTTGTCAAATCCAGTGGGAGTATGGTGTATTACTGAATAAGACATTATTGTAACGTTGTCTAATTCAGTGGGAGTTACAAGATTTGTCATCTTGGTAGTAACTGAGATTATTTCTAGATTTCCTACATCTACTTGTAATACTTATATATCTATGACACTATCATATTACTCACATAAACAAACGAATGTAATGGTGTTTATCTACTGTATGATGTTCTATGCACAAGTGGGAGAAATATTTATTGTGTGCAAAGGAACAACACATATAAATATGATTAATGGATTCTCTTGAAAGAGATTAAGATTGTCTTGTTTAAAGAACATGTGTCAAGATTATAGCATAGACTACTTTTATGTCTTATGTCATTAAAATTATAGAAACACTTGAAGTTACATTTTAGGTTAAGTGAGATCTTGGCTAGATTGTAATCTCAAGGTAAATATCCACTTGTCGTGGGATCGGGCGTGGATGTTTTTACAGTTTATTAAGTTGGACACTTCATGATATGACATAAATAAATAAAGTAATTTAATACTATCTTCAATATTTATGTATTTTTAGAATGACATAAATAGATGGAGTAGTATATTAACTTGAAAATTAATTAATTGAAATCACTGCGTGGTGTTCATGATAACTTTAAATTATACATGGTTATGTGTTTCTTTGTAAAGTCACAAACATGAAGTCTTTTCATTATTACAAAGACTTATAATATAAAGTAAGATATTATAACTGTTATGTCTTTTGACTTGGTCAAAGAATACTCATGTTATAAAGCATGCAATTGGCTTAAATATTATATTATACCATTAAGTTGTCTTAGTTGGTAAAATAGGTAAGCCAAAAGAAATATGTTTATCTTACATATTGTTAGATTGTCTTACAATATTAATTCTACTGAAATACTGTATGTATATGGAATGTTCAGTTAGAAGAACCAAACATTTGTTATATTGTTTGATTCAAGATAACTATATCTTCTTTTCTTCCAAAAGTTATCAAGGTTAGAAATTGAGTATTGATTGGATATACTTAATAAAACTCAAAACCTAGAAGATTAATAAGACACCATTTTTGTATGGAATGTGATGAATCACATTGAGTCTTATATTGAAGTTATGATTTGTTTAAACTACTTATGGAGTAGGTTATTAACGAACAAGATTTACGAATTGTCAATGTGTTTTGTAATATCCCAAAAGAAAACAATTTAGTGTTGTTCTAATTGCTAAAGTGTTTATAGATAGTCTTTAAATTACAAAAGCAAGTGGGAGTTTTGTTTAGATCTTGAAGAGATTAAAATTACAATTACAAAACACATAATCTTCTAAAACACACTAGTAAATATCATGATGAGGTCAAATCTGATAGACCTCAAGATGATGGAATTCTCATTCATAGATCCACAAGGATATCTCAGATATTTGATATGATGAGAAATATGAATTGCAGGATTATGGTAAACCTGTTAATCATGATGATGCATTTACCTAATATTGAATTGTGGTAAAATTATTCATACTATGAATGTTAAGATGCTGTCCAAAAAGATAATCAACTTTGGAAACTTGGTTTATCTTAATAAAGATGAGTTTCTTCAAAAGAAGGAAAACCCTAGTGGTTTAAATCTTTGTGTAGAAATCATATGGACAATATTGTACATATGTTTAATGCATAACTTGTGAATAGATTATTAATTACACTTAAGCAATTAACTGTGATTGAATATTCTTTCCTAGACACATTAAATATATAATAATTATGATTGTCATGCTTATTTTCATTGATATGAAAAATGACAATGGAATATTAAAACTATTTCTTATGTGATTGCTTTTGCGAGGACGATAAGCAATCGAAAGGAGTTTTATGAATTCACATAAATCTTTGAAAATGTACAAACTGCAAGAATCCATTAATGGATATTTGCATGCATCTAGGAGATGATTCTTATGTTTAACTATTAAATCCAAATTTTGGTTTAAAATTAAAATAAGATAATTTCTATGTATTCCTGAAAGCTAGTGGGAGTATTATGTTTATTTTCTTTAAATCTTATATGTTGTGGGTAGTAACATTCCATCTAAGCTAAATGTTAAGTTTTAGTTTTGAATGGAACTTCACTTGAAAGATTTAGAAAATAAGACATACAACCTTGGAGTGTATGTTTATTGTTAATAAACATGTGCGGAAAAATAAATGAGTCTAATAGAACATGATATATCATTTGGAAAATGGATATGTAAAACATGAAATAAATCTTTGTTTGACATAAGGATTTTTCATGTACATCATGTTACTGTTGTATCATGCTTGAATGCAAGATGATTTGACAACATTGATATCTAATGAAGTTATTAGATAACTAGTGTAGTGAATATTCTAATAGAATATGTTTGAATCTAGAATTACATTCCTCAGCCTGGAATTGCTCTCAAAATTTTACTGATGAGCAATACAGCAATTGTTGCGTAATTGTCATAGCCAACGAACTTGAAAGTTTGGAAGGCATCAAACATTACACTATAGATATTGAAGTTTACGGAGATTTTTAAAGAGCATATTGTTGTTTGTATACAATGTTGCTGGTTTAATTGAGATGACACTCAATACTAGTCATGGTAGGATTTCATCCTTGTAAATGACCATGTGAACTAGTTGTGCTCAACTAAGAGCATAGTTGCATTATACATTAAAGAATTAGAATACTTTAAACTTTAAAATGTTTGAAAGTTTGATTGTCATAAATTTGTGGTTGAGGATGTCACACACTTTATGAAATATTATGTGGCAATATCAAATTGCACATATACAAGAACTTCACCAGTTGAATTCTTGAAATAAGTATTCTCAAAATTCCGATAGATCAAAGTTAGTTGAAATTATGTCTTGTCAACAAGTACGATTGTCATTACTTGAGGCATAATTCATTAACAAGTATTATCATGCATTGATCTATTTAGTATTTGGATAAGGGATGTTTTGAACAAATATTATTTAAATGAAATAAAATATTGGTTATGTTTATTTTTCATTTTCTTAATATTATATCCTATATTTGCATGTTTAATTCGTGAATAACTTATGTTATTCTAAAAGTCCATTGTCGATCAATGATGTGGGAATGTCATTGAATTAAGACAAATCTGAGTTTTGGTAGAATATACTTTAAGTATATTGATGCGTGGGACATGCCAAATTCACATGATATTCAATGAATTGAATATATGACAGATCCCAACTTTAAATGATGATACTTTATGGATCTTTGTCATTAAATATATCATGAAGTGTTTATCCTCATACTTGAGATACCAGATAACTGTTATGAATGTAGTGCACTTGTGTAAGATAGTCTAACGCTATCCGTAACTGGTAGTTATAAGGGCTATTTTCGAAAGTGTTACAATGTTCATGAGTTATGTTTGTAGTCAAGAGAATTTGTTCATTTGAATTTCTTTCAAAGCATAATATTGTTTGGGACCCTCGTAGGGTTGACAAGATGTTTGTAAGGCCTTACCCAAGATCTATCTGGAATACGTTCAGATGATTTGGTAATCTTGTTCAATCAAATACAACGAGAAACAGAATATTAACTTATGAAATGACTTGATCCATATTCATAGTTAATGTAGTATTAGTAACAAAAGGATAAGTAAAAATGATGAATTATTAAATGGTTTTTTTCAGGAGACCATACTCGATTCGATCTGGGGGCATTGGCGTGTTAAAGCTAGACTAACCAATGTCATTACTATATTAAGTAATATCCAAGTGGGAGCTGAAAGGTTTATGGATAATTATTAATATATGTATGACCGGATTCGAACTCGAGACTTCGGGATTGCACACATTACGTATGAGAATCAATGTATAAATAAATAATATATAAAATGTTATATTTAATTATTTGATCACGAAATAAATACTTAATGATATTTAATATTCGACGAGTTTTGATTATCGGTCATTAAATGTCAACGGGATATGAAGAAAAGTTAACAAGTCAAGAGAAGGTTTTAGGAACTCTATTTTGGGCTTGTGTTTGGCCGAAAACTATAGAATCCCACATCGGATACTATAGCAATCTTGACATCTACCATAAGGCTATAAATACATCCCCATGTATTCATCCTTTGGGACACTAGATTTCAATAGAAGGCCAAACTTCTTCTTTCTTCCCTCTTGTTCTTGGTCGACGAGTGAATCCCCATTGTAAGGGATTTACGAGTGACCTTGAGCATAACAAAGGTGTTTGGTTAATCTATTGTGATCAAGAACCTAGCTTTTCTCATTGATTCGCTACTAATACATGTGTACAAGAACGAAGAGCAAATACACTTGTGTTTGCATATCTTGGGTATTCGACATCTAAGGTGGTCGAATTATATAAACCCTAATTTATTAGGGTTTAAGGTTTCTTGGTACTTGATCTTAATTAAGGGTTTTTTTTCATAAACCCTAATTGCATTGATTCACAAAAGGTACGCATATACTTTTAATTCGGTTAATTAATTTACAAGTATTATTCCTATTATTTCCGCTGCATGCTTTGATGAAGTTTACTTGTTTTCTATAATTGTTATGATTAGTAAAACCTAACACATTGCAGACAAGTAGTTTTACTAAAACACTTCAATTTCTTTTAACTGTAAGTACATGACTGACAAGCACTTGAATATTGATCCTAAACACAATTCTTCTTTAATATTTATGATAAGCTTTTGTGGGTTGCAATAGGTATTTATAAATTCAAATGAGTTGTAATTGGTTTAAGTTTTTTTTTTTTTTTTTTTGGTTAGGTTGAAGAGCTAGAAAAATCGGTGTAGGACTTGGAGCAAGCGAGAGAGAGAGAGACAAGAAGTTTTTTGCGGAAGCTATAGAACAACAAAGAAAGCTTAATGAAGAAAGATTAGAGACATTTAAGGAAGAAATGAAGAAAGAAACAAATTAGAGGCTCGCCGAGGAGTTGACACAATTGAAGGAGCAACAACTCCCCGGTTCGCATAAACATTTGTTGATTAAGGTACACTTGGTGTTTCATACACATTTTGTTTAGAAGTAGTACGGTGGATTTGGTAAACTTGGTGAATTTTACATATTTTGTTACGAAGTGGTGCATTCGTTAGGATTTTGTTTGTTACACTTGGTGTATACTTTTGGTTTAGAAGTAGTACGTTTGGTAATATTTGATACACTGTCGCTGCGTTCTCGAGTTTGGATTTGGAAGGAAAAGAAAGAAAATGAAAGGAAATAGAAAAATTGGTGTGTTCTCGAGTTTTTGTCAAACAGAAAGGAAAGGAAAGTGGAAGGATTTGATAGGAAAATTAAGAGGTTTTTTCCTACCAAATTTTCCAGCCAAATATGGGCGGATTTGGAAGGAAACAAATTTACACATAAACTATTTGTTATAAACTAAGTTATATAACCTTCATTATTTTATATATCTTTTGTTATAGATGTATTTCTATGTTTAAAAAGTCATAACTATAATTTTTTCTTTTTTTCTTTCTTTTCCTTCCAACTCGAGAACACGACTTTGTTTATTTTCCTTCCATTTCCGTTCATTTCCTTTCAACTCGAGAACATGAAATATAAATGCCACTTTCTTTTCTTTCCACTTCTTTTCTTTACTTTTCTTTACCTATCATTTCTATTCCCACAAAAGAAAACTCGAGAACAGAGCGTATGTAATATGATATTTGAATGTTCGTCTAATTATTAATTTGGGTTTCAATTGTGCGTTTTGAATTATTTAGTTTTTGATATTTGTATATTACCGAAAAAAGGGCTAAATGCTGTTTTATTTATAAAAATGCATTTTCTTGTGACGGAATTGTATACTGTCGCAAAATCCATTGTTACTTTATGCCATTGCAAATTTATACCATTGCAATTCGGTAGCAAATTTATTACGTTGCAATCTCGTACCGAATATTATCCGTTGCAATTCCCGTGCAATATCTACCGTAACAAAACCGTAGAAAAATTGTTGGAATATGACCCGTTGCAAAAACGGTTGCTAATTTAGAACGGATTTTTCTTGGTTGGAAAACCGTTGCAAAATTTTATACACCCATTAGAATTCCGTTGCAATTTAAATTTCCATGGAGCATTAACGCTACGGTAGGTATCCGTTGCAAATCCATTGCAAATGACCATTTGCAACGGATTTGCAACAGATTCCTACCGTATCATTAGCCCACCTTTGTTGTAGTGCGCGCATAGTTCAACTGTGCAATCTGTCCCATTGAAACACAACTTGTGAGAAGCCATAAAGCATGAACAAAACCTGAATCAATGTTATGTTTGGTTTGAAGATACATGAAGAAAGTGAAGGTACTTGTGATGGTCCAAGCTTTGTTATTATCTAGCTCGGCATGCATGTCCTTTGTGCTTAAATTCTTTGATTGTATGTTAGCCAATCATTTCTGAGCATCCAAACACTCCTCACGGGCCTCTTCAAGCTGAAAGACTCAAGAAGTGAAGCTAGTTACTTTTCAAATTTAGTGACGAAACTGAAAGAACAAAGTAAAAGAAACATGAAAACGCATTATTGTTGCAAAACATCAGGTACTATATTGATGCAAAATATGGCATGTTATACTTATCAGTCACAAGATTGTCTCTCACCACCTCACACATAACTTCCTTAACAAAGGATGCAAAACTAATCTCTCCTTCGTGTCTGCTAATTTGATCATCCCAAGGGCCGAGATCAGCTAGAGTTTTGTCACGCTCAAGAGAGAGTCTCTCATTTTCGGCTGTTAAAAGAAAGTAAATCAAATGAGTAGGAAGGACACTTATTAGTAATGATAATAATAATACTGCCAAACACTTGCAAATAAAATAATACCTTCGAATTCCTCCTTTCTTGTCTTCTCTTTGATTAACTTCTTTTGCAGATCAGAAAAATGTTTCTTCAGTTCAAACCTTAGGGGCCGTTTAGTTGGAGAGAAATACTCCATTTTTCTAGAAAATTTTTCATATGAAAAGAGAAAAACTGAAAATCCGTTTAGTCGCACTTTTTTCCAATAATTTTCCAAAAATATGAAATTCTCATTTTCCAATTTGTAATAGAAAAAATGAAAATAACATTACACCCTTTTCACTTTTTTCATTTCCAAAATAATAACACCATTTCCTTTCACCTTACACTTTTATCACACATCTTCCATCCTCCATCCTCCACCTTCAACTAAACAACTTTTCATTTTAGAAAAAATGAAAAATATAACTCCAACTAAACGGATTTTCACATTTCTCAACTCTTCTCTAGAGAAGAAAAACCACTCCATTTTCTAGGAATTTAGAAACGGAAAAACAGGAAAATTTTTCACCAACTAAACGGCCCCTTAGTTTCTCAGACTGTTTAGACTTCTTCATAGAAGGAACTACATTAACAAGCCCAAGATTTTTTTAGAAAGGTAGTCAACAAGTATCATTATCTTATAACCTCTTTAAGGCCGTCATCATCTACTATCTTGAACCGTTGGGTGGCATGTTTCCTCTTAGAGAGTTCATCCAAATAAAGGAATGTTTTTCATGTACAGTACGTATTTATTTCACAGCATATGATGGAGAAAAATATTAAATCTACCCAAAACCACTAACACATAATCAATGCCAATAATATTGTGCCTATAACCAGCAAACGCTTGTAAGGCAATCATATAACCATCGAAACAATGGTTATGATTCGTTCATGTCATAACCTAACATAGTGTTTGTTCACATGTTATAAGATACGTCGTAATAACTGTTTTTTGCAGATTATCGGATTAATTAATTGTTAGCAGAGCATAGCCCAATGGCCCTATTTGTATATGTGCGTACTACTTATGTTAAGGCCCATTATGTATTACATATACACATAACCTTGTAATCATGATCGTTATTGATGACGTATACTCTACATCCGGGTTATGAACCCGACCCAAAGCCCAATATTAATAAAGTCCAATACGATGTGGGCTACGCTGATAAGCGTTTAGGCCCTCGGGGGCCCAAATACGCATCTATTTACGGAATGGATGTGGGATATCTTCTAATCAAGGAGATAATCATTCTCAACCGATTAAGGCGGGATACGCCGAAGGTTGAGGAACACGGAACCAACAAGGATTCCGTGCGTATATAAAGGGGATCACACCCCTCGTTTAAGGTACGATTTACAAACCCTAACTCTCCTTAAAACCCTAAAACCGATTACTTACTCTCACGCCGGAGGATAATCGTGGGAAACAATCCCACGGTAAGCCTAACGGTGTCTTTTGTTTTTAGTGCGCAGGTTCCAAGCAACAATCCTTAATTGGTGTAGAATCCGGAGCTCCAAGCAAGGAACGTCCAACTTTTGCATCAACACGTGGCGCCATCCGTGGGACCATTCACTAAGAACCAAGAACTAGGATGACGAAGCGATCGCAAGCAGATTTTACTGGAAAGAAGGTGCACAGCGGGGCAACCCCCAAGCAGAACTCTGGAACAACCAGTGCCGCTAAGAATCAGGGATCAGGCCAAGATTCGGCCTTCCCTCTGGTGGAGCCACTCTCGGGGACAACCCAGACAACAACGACTACCACCAGCACCAGAGACCCGCCGCGCACTCCTTTTACTCCACTCCAATCGGTGCTAGAAGCTAACTTCACAAAAGCACCCAACGCACCCGATAGGAACAGGGGCGTGTTGACAGAAACAGATACCCCTGTTCTAGAGGGAGTCGTTCCAGAATTAGAGCCAAGTAATTTTGTCTCTCAAAATTACGAAGCCCTGGCTGTCCTCATGCAAGAGGAGGCAAAGAAAAGACCAAGTCAAAGCATGCATGCTCGACTAGACTTTGGCCCAGAATTTGAGATATCACCAACGCGTCGTCATAAGGAGAGACGCGGGAAGGGCAATCGCCGACCCCCAGTGTTCAATAGAATTGGGAGGAGAGTTGAGGAAGATAATACGTCTGACTCACAGCCCATGACTGAAAGTGAGGAAGATGAGAAGCGCACCAGTGTCCATACTAGACTCGGTGGCCGCAGAGTACAAGATAGATTGGGGGAGCGATATTCCCCAAGTGAGAGCCCCCCAAGCACGAATTCTGAGGATAACCGGCGTAAACGCCGAAGGGGAGAGGAACTATCCTCTAGTAATTCCTCAGACAGTGAAGACAGTGAGACTGGACATTGGAAATCCAGAAGAAAAAACCGTGACCAAGAAGAGGAGGATATGTCTCTCCCATGGCGTCGTCAGAAGGTAGATGCGTTCACTAGACGTATCAGTGATTTTTCGGAGAACAAAAAGAGGCGCATGCCTACTAATGTTAAAACCTATGATGGAGCAGGTGATCCTGATGATCACCTAAAAATTTTTGAATCAGCAGCAACCATTGAAAATTGGCCACAACCTGTATGGTGCCACATGTTCAATTCCACACTAGTGGGGAATGCGCGGAATTGGTTCAACAAGCTTCCACGTAGAAGCATCAATGGCTTTGAAGAGTTGAGGAAGGCATTCCGCCTAAATTTTACTCAACGAAAAAAGTGCGCTAAAAACCCCATTGAACTTGCTAGAGTCAAACAGCGCCAAGGGGAATCCACAAACGCTTTCATGGAGCGCTTCAAGGATGAGTGCATGCAAGTAAAAGCATGTCCCGAAGTACTTAAAATCTCAGGGTTCATGAATGGAATCAACAACCCTGAACTTATTAAAAGGTTAAATGACAGGATTCCCCAATCCTTCGATGAGGTTATGAAGCGTACACGGTCCTTCGTACAAGGAGAAGCCGCCGCAGCGGATAGCAAGAGAAGCTACTCCAATTACCGGTCACAGGAACAACCTGGGAGACAATCCACAGACCGGAATAACAACCGTAACAGGAACTATCGCAACCAAGGGAATGGACGCGACAATGACAAATATACCCCGCTTACCAAATCACCGAAGGAAATACTCGCAACAGAGGGTGCTAACTTCCCAAGACCACCACAAATGCGCACTCCAGAGGAGAGGCGTGTCGGCAGTGGATACTGTGATTACCACGCGCAGAAAGGCCACACTACTAACGAATGTGTCCAATTGCGTCAACTCATTGACAAAATGGTCAAAGAGGGGAGATTGGACCATCTGGTCAAGAATATCAAGGAAGGGAAGGACAAGCAAAAAAGTAGCAATAAGAAAGAAACGCCTAAAGACAAGCCCGACACCATTTACATGATACAATCATGGCAGCGGGTCACAAAGCAGAGGGTAAGTCAGGATTTTTCGCGGGGAAAAGAAATTTCATTCCCCACCTTAACCGCGAACAACGCGGTGGTAGAACCACTTACTATAGAGATAAGCGCGGGGGGTCACGATATCCACCGCATGTATGTTGATGGTGGAGCCTCCGCTGACATCATGTACGAGCACTGCTTTAAGCGACTGCGTCCTGAAATACGCAACCAGTTAACCCCAGTTGGAACAGCGTTGACCGGTTTTACAGGGGAGAAGATATGGCCTATGGGACAAATAAGATTACCTGTCAGCATTGGAAACGCGGAACACTCCGCTACGGCATGGATGGAATTTATGGTGATTAAATCTCCCTCGCCATATAATGGCATTATTGGGAGACCAGGAATTTCAGCTATGCGCGCAGTGCCGTCAACAGCGCATGGGATGCTTAAGTTCCCAGTGGAAGGTGGTATTGTTACTCTTTACAATGCCACTATACCACAACGAGAATGCAACACGATTGCATGCGAGACCGCACCAACCCCAGCACAGCGGACTACCAGAATTCCACATCTGAAAGTAGCAATCCACCCAGAATACCCAGAGCAGGAAATTGCCATTGGAGGATCACTATCAGATACTGGCAAATCAGCCGTATGTGCGCTTCTGCAAAAGAACTTAGACATTTTTGCATGGGAGCCAAAACACATGACTGGAGTACCGCGCTCAATCACAGAGCATAACCTGCGAATCCGACAAGGATACTCGCCTGTGCGCCAGAAGAAACGGGGCCAAGCCCCAGAGCGTGCGCAAGCAATCCTGGCTGAAGTACACAAGCTGGTAGATGCGGGGATTATGCGCGAAGTCTATTACCACGACTGGCTTTCAAATCCAGTAATGGTCAAAAAGGGCGACGGTAGCTGGCGAATGTGTGTTGACTTTACGGATCTTAACAAAGCATGCCCGCAGGACTGTTACCCACTACCAGAAATAGACTGGAAAATAGAGTCTCTGTGCGGGTATCCACTGAAGTGTTTTCTAGATGCGTACAAGGGGTACCATCAGATTCAGATGGCTAAAGAGGATGAAGAAAAGACGGCCTTCCACACAGGCCAAGGTGTTTACTGTTACACCAAAATGCCTTTCGGTTTAAAAAATGCGGGGGCCACCTATCAGCGGTTGGTTGACAACGCTTTCAAAAACCAGGTGGGTCGCAACATCGAAGTCTACGTCGATGATCTAGTCATCAAGAGCCATACTGAAGATGAGCTAATACGCGACATTGAGGAGACGTTCAAAACTCTACGAGAGATGAACATGAAGCTGAATCCAAAAAAGTGTACATTTGGCGCTACTGAGGGCATGTTCCTGGGATACCTGATTGAACCTAACGGCATAAAACCATGTCCAGAAAAGACAAAATCAGTCATCGAACTTCCTTCACCGCGCACGTTGAAGGAAGTTCAATCTCTTAACGGGAAGTTGGCTGGCCTGAACAGGTTCCTATCCAAGTCAGCAGAAAAATCGTTACCACTTTTTAAAACACTCAAGAAGTGCATAAAGAAGGGCGATTTTAGGTGGACTACGGAGGCAGAGGAAGCCTTCACTCGGCTTAAACAACATCTGGCAACACTCCCAACACTCGTTGCACCCCGACCAGGGGAAGAACTGATCATGTATTTGTCCGCAACGGAGGGAGCAGTCAGTGCGGTACTACTAACAGATAGGGATTCAGTGCAAACTCCTATCTACTTTATCAGCAAAGCGCTAAAAAAGACGGAGGTGAACTATACGGCCATGGAAAAATTGGTTCTGGCATTGGTGTTTGCTGCTAAACGGCTACGCCGGTATTTCCAGGCGCACCCGATAGCAGTCATTACCGATCAACCAATTAAACAGGTCATCTCTAAACCAGATGCATCAGGTCGACTCCAGAAGTGGAGTGTATTGCTGGGTGAACACAATATCTCATACCGACCACGCACAGCAATTAAGGGACAGATTCTGGCAGATTTCATAATTGAGAAGCCAGACACCAATGAGGCACCCATACCAAATAAGACGAAACAGCATGATCCATGGATCTTGTTTACAGATGGATCTTCTTGCATTGATGGTTCAGGTGCTGGCCTTATCCTTACCAATCCAGAAGGTATGGAATTCACCTATGCACTGCGCTTTGAATTTACAGCGACAAACAACGAAGCAGAGTATGAAGCTCTACTTGCTGGCCTACGCATCGCAGCTCGAATGGGTGTGCAGAACCTAGAAGCAAATGTGGACTCTCGGCTCGTCGCTAACCACGTATTGGGCGAATACGTAGCTAAGGAGGACAACATGATCCAATACCTGGCCAAAACCAAGATGCTAATCAAAGGTTTTGACAGGTTCACTATCAAACAGGTCCCTAGAGGAGAAAACCGCAAGGCAGATGCCCTGAGCAAGATTGCCTCGACGAGTTTTGCGCACCTATCAAAGCAGGTTCTAGTAGAGACTTTGAAAAGTAAGTCTATCTCAGAGATGGAAGTCTCCACAATCATGGAGGAAGACGGTCCTACATGGATGACACCAATCATGGACTTCCTAAATAAGGGAATGTTACCCCAGGAGCAGAAAGAAGCTCGCAGGATACGGCGCATGGCGCAGCGATTTGAAGTCCGAGACAACATCTTGTACAGACGCTCCTTCTTACAACCATGGCTCCGCTGTGTGGGCCCTCTACAGGCAAATTATGTGCTGCGCGAAATCCATGAAGGTTCATGCAGTATGCATTCAGGACCACGATCCGTTGTGGCACGTGCCATGCGATCAGGATATTACTGGCCCACCATGCACCGGGACGCGCGGGATTTAATACGGAAGTGTTCTGATTGCCAAGTACACAGACCCGTCCCACGCCAACCACAGCACGAGCTAACGCCAATAACATCACCCTGGCCATTCTACAAATGGGGTATTGACATCGCAGGCCCTTTTCCCGTCGCAGCGGGAGGATTAAAATTCCTCATAGTCGCTGTAGACTACTTCACCAAGTGGATTGAAGCAAAGGCGGTGGTCACCATCACTGGCAACCAGGTGAAGCGCTTCGTGTGGGATAACATCGTATGCCGTTTTGGCCTTCCGGGAGAAATCATCTCCGATAATGGTAAACAGTTTTGCGACAACCCTTTCAGGGACTGGTGTGAAAAGCTGCGCATCACACAGCACTTTGCGTCTGTTAAACACCCACAAACCAATGGCCTAGTGGAACGAGCAAATCGAAGCTTAGGCGAAGGAATTAAGGCACGCCTGGAAAAGCACAAAGGGAGGTGGGTAGAAGAACTATCACATGTCTTGTGGGCGCATCGCACTTCGATCAAAACCAGTACAGGAGACACCCCCTTCTCTCTAGTCTACGGGACCGACGCCGTTATACCAGCGGAGATTGGTATGCCAACTATCCGCACTGCCGAGATTAATGTAGCAACTAATGACGACGACCGGCGCCTTGACCTGGATCTACTAGAAGAAAAGCGTGAGCGCGCTGCTATACGTGAAGAAAAATCGAAATCAAGAATGAAGGGATACTATGACGCTAAGGTAAGAGGTGTCTCCTTCAGGCCAGGTGACTTCGTCTATCGCGCTAATGATGCGAGCCACGCAGAAGACATGGGTAAGCTTGGACCGAAATGGGAAGGACCCTATGAGGTCACTGAAGCATTAGGAACCGGCGCGTACAAGCTACGAGGCGTGGATGGTCGTGAACTGCCGCGCACATGGAACATCTGCAATCTCAAAAAATGCTACCTATAGGATGGGCTATGGCCAAGCGCACAGATGTTGAGGCATTTCACTAAAGTACTCGATAGATAACTATGTTTCTTCTTACTTTTCTTAGTATCATGTTTTTTTTTTCTTTTTCATAAACACTTGCAAGTATTAATAAAACGTTGCGGTTTCTAGCTAACTCCGTAACACCATTTAATTTGTTACTTCCATATACTATATGTCTTAACATTTTTCTTTTTCATATTTTTTGCCTACATGGCGTGCATGCAATATATACACCCACGACGGTCAAAAGGATAAGTTAACCTAATAAACAACTTGTCGAGTAAGAGGGTTGCAAACCCGTCGACAAAGGATTACGTATCCTTGTTAAACACCTTGTTCACAAGACGTTGGAATAAGCTTGGTGCGCACCCTACGCCGGATGCGCAGCTATGCACATGTGCACGTTTAACAAATCGGGAACCAAGACACTTGTTTCCTCACTCTGGTATTTACAGTACGCTGCATACCAATAATATACACGATTATACTTAACATTTTTGGATCTTCATACATGATTATGGCGTCCTTGTATTACTCACACTTGCCTATACAAATAACAACACATATTTCTTTTACGCAAAGATACACAGTATAAAGGCATACATTCTAGATAAACATAACGTCTATTTCTTTTACGCAGAGGTAAAAACGACAAAAGTGTACATCACAAAAGGAAATCTATTACGAATTATTTCTTACAAACATCACTAGATGGTAAACTAAAAGCTATGACTTCGTTTCAAGGAAGAACTACCCACGCGGTTAGTATTTTCCCCAATCCTATTGAGCTCCTGTAACAACTCAGCATCTCGACGTGCTACGGTGGCCACACTCACTGGCACTCCGTCCGACCTTGGGAGGTGCGCTGCACCCACACCACACATTACGGCCTTGCCCTTAATACCCTTCCTTTCCGCAAGTCTTGCTGCATGCGCCTCCAATACTTGTTTCAAGGGGACTTCCTTGTCAATAACAAACGGATCCAGGATGTCTCTGGGGCGCGCAAAAACAGGTACCTGCAGTTGGGATGCATCGGGCCTCAGATAATAATCGGGCTGCGCAACAGCCTCTCCACCCAGATGCCGAGCTAAGGTCAGACCTGCAAATATCACGTTTATTGGATAGTCCTGATCACGTTCCAGCTCAGCGATCTTGGGGAGTTCCAAGTCCTTCATTTTTTCCATAGCCGCGACTAAGTTATCATACGCCTTTACATCATAATTCGGTACCTGCTCCACGGGTACCTTTAGCAGATCAGCCTCTTGCAGCTTTTCAACGGCCTCGGACTTTCCACGCTCCAGTGCGCATTTCACCACATTCCCAAAGGAGTCACGCACTTCTTAAGACTCCAAGACACTCAATGCTGCTAAGCGGAGCCCATGGCTTATGAGCCATCTGCGCTCAGCTATGGTGGAGAGAAGCTGCGGATATAATTCCTCGTCGTATTCTATGCTGAGTTTACGCAACTTCTCCTCCTGTGCCTCCAATGCATTTTTCACTGTAGTACCAAAGTCTTCAAGCTGAGTGGTCAATGCATCTTTGCTATTTTCCAAGTATTTTATAGCCCATAGACAGGTAGACTTATAGCTCGCAGCCTCTGCGCGCTCTTGGTTAATTTGACACATCAGTGCCATCTTTTCCTCGGCTAGTTTTGTCGCATGCGTCCCAAGAGTCTTTGCCTCATCCCTCGCAGAAGCCAGTTGAGCCTCAAGAGAGGCAATACGTTTGTCTTTCTCCGCATTTTGGCTAGCCTCACCCGAATACTTCACTTTTATCTGAGTTGCAAGTGAAACCAGGTCATCAATAAGCAGACCCGTGGGTACTTCCTCCGCGGTATTAGGCTCCGCGCCTTGGTCCTTTAGCCCGGATGATTCTGTGCGCATTGGACTTGTGTGGGGGGGCGACTCTGCAGATTGCTCAATCCTACACACAAGATGAGATAATCACAGTTATTCAGAGCTATCTTGCAAAAATTTTGATAGATACACTTTCGTAGTTACTTACGCAGGAATGGCGGTGACAGGTGATGGGGGGCGCGACGCTACATCACTGGATGATGACTCCACACTAAAAATGACTGGGCGTTTCTTCCGGGATGTGGCAGCGCCATCGCCGGTACGTTTCCTCTTTCGCTCCAATTCCGGGCTTTCTTCGGCCTCCTCGATCCCTTCCACGTGCTCTGCCGTTATGGGCGTTGGTTGCGCGGGTGGTGTTTGTGCTATTCCACTTGGCATGCTTTGGACAGGAGTTGCCTGGAGCGCCACGGATGAACTTTCACCTGCCTCACCTAGATCCATCACTACGGTACGACCACCTACCGCAGCTAACACAGGTTCCTCTCCCTCTTTCAGAGCTCGGGTACCCACCTTTACCTCTGTTGGTTTTGCCAAGTGCACCACGCTGAACAGATCCATTTCTGCGCACCACAACAAACACACACATAGTTTATAACAATACGAAATATATCAAGTCTATAACTTACAGATATGTAATTCAACGGAATGCGAAAGAATGAGCACCCACCCTGATCATCGGCATCCAAGAAAATAGGTACTTCCTCTGGGCTGCCGAAATAATTATGACTCAGGCCTATATGCACCAAGAATTCCTCGGGGTAGGAGCTTATAGGGATGCGGTTAGCATTTATGGTTTCCGCATCCTCTACATTATATGATCCAGGGAGGGGGCGCTCATCCTTTGGCAATGTCCCCTTAGCGTAGAAATCGAATTGGGATGGAAAACAGGTATTGTCAATCCAGAAGAATGTTTCCCTCCAGTTTCGGAGTGCGTCTAACTTATCTGTGTAACACTGGAGGGATCCGGGGCGTTTCGCGAATGAAACCCACCCATTTGACCATGTGGTGTGGTAAAATGCCCGGAATAAATGGATGGTCGGATTTATGGCCAATAAATGGCAATTCACCTCGAAATTGATTAATTTTGCCGCACCTATGCAGTGCAGCTGGGACAGGTGAATGCGGTAATAATTTAATACATCACTTAAAAATAGTGATATGGGGATGCGCTGATTTGCGAATTCGAAAAATCGCGTATACACACCAATTTTCCCATCGGGGAAATCTAATATTGATGCATTCGCAGCCGGAACTTCCGGATGTACTGCGCTGGGTATATAGTAATCTGATGCGAACTGCTGTAGTTCTTCTTCCGTTATGTCGGATGTAAAATCAGATAATTCTTTCACCATGGTGTTATTCTAATCGAACACAAACGCGTAGGCGTGGTTACCTTGGCAGTACTTCAGTAAGAAAACTTGGATTAATGGATAGCTTTGTTAATGGCGGATTATTTTTTACTTTGGGTGAAAACGGTGAAAATGAAGTATCGGTGTTATATATCCTTCTTTCTCCACCCGATGGTTGACACGTGGATTCCACTACTTATTACTGTGTGGTTGAGATTGTTTGATGGGACACACCGGCAGTAACTTTCCCCCGATTTCCGAGGCGCTCATTTTCTTTTATTTACGTCTGGATACAATGTATCCAACGCAAATTTACTTTGGCTTCTTTGATACGTTTGGTATATTTTTTATCTATGGTTATTAGTCTAGCATCCGCAGCTCCGCACTGCGCATACTAGACTGGGGGGACATGATGACGTATACTCTACATCCGGGTTATGAACCCGACCCAAAGCCCAATATTAATAAAGTCCAATACGATGTGGGCTACGCTGATAAGCGTTTAGGCCCTCGGGGGCCCAAATACGCATCTATTTACGGAATGGATGTGGGATATCTTCTAATCAAGGAGATAATCATTCTCAACCGATTAAGGCGGGATACGCCGAAGGTTGAGGAACACGGAACCAACAAGGATTCCGTGCGTATATAAAGGGGATCACACCCCTCGTTTAAGGTACGATTTACAAACCCTAACTCTCCTTAAAACCCTAAAACCGATTACTTACTCTCACGCCGGAGGATAATCGTGGGAAACAATCCCACGGTAAGCCTAACGGTGTCTTTTGTTTTTAGTGCGCAGGTTCCAAGCAACAATCCTTAATTGGTGTAGAATCCGGAGCTCCAAGCAAGGAACGTCCAACTTTTGCATCAACAGTTATGCAATATACGAAGTTTACATTGTAATCTCGAGGGCATAATAACCTAAACTATTGGATATATAATTGATTTGTTTCATAAACAGCCATAAACTTTTGACAGCAGGAATGTTGAATCTATAATATGTTAAAGACCAACAACATGCCCATGTTATAACCCCAAAAATAGTGTGTCAGCCTACATAAGTTAGATCATAAATATAAGAAAAAATTACACGTTTGGTTCCTATGGTTTGTCCAAAATAACAACTTTAGTCCCTAAGTCGTTTTTATTACACCAGCAGTATCTAATTTTGAAACTATGCACGCTTTTGGTCCCTATTTTGAATGGGCGTTAGTTAAGTCCGTTAAGTATTTTGCGCTATTAGTCCTTCGTTAATAATTTTTGCACCGTTAGTCCTTATTTTTTAAAATATAGTTTTCCCTAGTTAGTCCCTCTGTTAATAATAGTTATCGCCCGTTTTTTTACGTTTTTGTCCGTTTTTATCCGTTTTCGTTCGTTTTTATCCGTTTTCCCCAGTTTTTTTTTCGTTTTTCGTCCGTTTTTTACTTTTTTATCCCTTTTCGTCTGTTTTTATATGTTTTCGTCCGTTTTTTACGTTTTTGTCTGTTTTTATCCGTTTTGTCAGTTTTTTATCCGTTTTTGACTGTTTTTTTACGTTTTAATCCGTTTTCGTCCGTTGTTTTACGTTTTTGCCTATTTTTTACGTTTTTGTCTGTTTTTATCTGTTTTCGCTCGTTATTTATTCGTTTTCGCCATTTTTTTCACAAAAAATTTCCAAAAAAAAAATTCAAATTTTTTCACAAATTTGAAAAAAAAAAATCAAAAAAAATTTTGAAAAAAGAAATTGGGAAAAAAATATTTTCGAAAAAAAATAAAAAATTTTGAATAAAAAATTAAAAAAAATATTTTGGATAAAAAATATTGAAAAAAAAAACGGACATATTTTTTTTTAAAGATTTTTTTAAAAGAAAAAATTTGAAATTTTTTTTTTTGAAATTTTTTTTTTTGAAACTTTTTATTCAAATTTTTTTTTTGAAATTTGAATTCTTTTTTTTTTATTTTTTTTCAAATTTTTTTTTCGGAAATTTTTTTTTTCCAAATTTTTATTTTTTCGAAATTTTTTTTCTTTTTGGAAAAAATTTTCAATATGTTGAAATAGTACAAAAACGAACGAAAACGCATAAAAACAGACAAAAACGCAAAAAAACGGGCGAAAACGGAAAAAAACATACAAAAACATAAAACAACAGGTGAAAACGAAAAAAAAAACGGACAAAAACGTAAAAAAACTGGCGAAAACGAATAAACAACGAACGAAAACGGATAAAAACAGACAAAAACATAAAAAAAAATGGGCGAAAACGTAAAAAACGGACTAAAACGAATTAAGACGTAAAAAACAGTCGAAAACGGATAAAAAACTGACAAAAATGGATAAGAACAGACAAAAACGTAAAAAAACGGACGAAAACATATAAAAACAAACGAAAAGGGATAAAAACGTAAAAAACGGACGAAAAACGAAAAAAACGGGTGAAAACGGATAAAAACGAACTAAAACGGATAAAAACGGACAAAAACGTAAAAAAAACGGGGGATAACTATTATTAACGGAGGGACTAACTGGGGAAAACTATATTTTAAAAAATAAGGACTAACGGTGCTAAAATTATTAACGAAGGACTAACAGCGCAAAATACTTAACGGAATTAACTAACGCCCATCCAAAATAGGGACCAAAAGCGTGCATAGTTTCAAAATTAGATACTGCTGATGTAATAAAAATGACTTACGAACTAAAGTTGTTATTTTGGGCAAACCATAAGGACCAAACGTGTAATTTTTTCTAAATATAATATATGGTTCAATTTTTTTCTTTAGAAGGATAAACTAACACACTTACAATAAACTATAAATATACCCCACACTTTGTCACATACAGAACTTGAACTCACAAACACTTGGTTATACGAAGATGTACACTCTAGTGACTCAAACAACATCTTAATTCAAGTTATACGCGCGAGGACTACTATTATGGTTCTAACTCAATGTTCGATAGTTGTGACACTTTTAAAAACCATTTATCATCAGCAAAAACTTTAATCGTACAAAAGAAGTAACAAAATGTTTACGCGAATCAACATCAACCTAAGTCTTATGGTTTAAGGTTTTGAACATACGCGTAAAAGCTCACACATGCATAACAGGGTCTTTGTAACTATAACCGCTATAAGTTTAAGAAACGATGCACAAAAGTCACTAGATGTACTGATGAAAGGTGTTACCTATGTTGATATCGATGGCTTGGCGTTAAATAGTGGATGAATGGTGAAGAGAACACGCACCGCATGAGTGTGGAGCGGGAGTATGAATTTTGAAATGTTGAAATGACCAAAATGCTTGTGGTTATGTCAGTGTTGTAAATATCGGTTTTGGCGGCCGATATATCGGTGATATATCGCTTATCGGTGGTCGACCGATACGATATTTCACTTTTCGGTCAAATTTATCGGTTTGGTCAAAATCAGTCAAAAATGGTTAAAATCGGTCAAACTCATATTTATTTATTTTTTTAAGTGATAAATAATTATGAACTCGTGGCTTTTATTTTTCAAGGATGTTAAACTTTTTAGTTTTTTGTGGTTATTGACCTATTTTATTATGATATTGCTAATATTTATTTATTTTAAATAAATTCTTTTATAATTTATGGTCTCCGATATATCACTGATATATTACCGCCAAAACTGATATAATGCTTGACGAGGGTCAACCGCCGAGCGATATTTACAACCATGGGTTATGTATAGCTATTCATATGTGGACGCTAACAAACTAATATTTTTTTATTATATTTTTTACTTTTATCTATTTATTCATTTAATTTGCTAAATAACATGTTATAGATTAAACCTTTGCTGATACGTTAGATAATTAGCTGGTACAAAACAGATTGTTAACTTATAGGATCCATTGTAGTTTCATAATACCTTATTTGTAACATATTTATAGTTCATCAATAATATATTGTTTCTCATCAAGTGGTTTTCATTATCCATTTATCTATATTTATAATATTTTACAATACATTTAGGACTTGCTTATAACAAAAAGACTTAAAAGATTAGTTTATCTATTTTGAAAAAATTTGGTCAAATACTAATATTAATAACCGACATATTATTTATAATTGAAATTAATTTATGTAATTAATAATATACATGACTGTAACCAAAAACATTTAAAATACAATTAAGTAAATAATAATTATTGATTTTCGGTTACATAATTTTAAATTCATATTAAATTATATGTTATTTGATTTAGTATAAAAAGGATGCCATAAAAAGATGATACATTCATTTTGAAAGTGATTACGTACAATTTGTTAACATACTGAAAGAAGATATGTTGGCTTGAGATAATGAAGTTAACTACGACGTTTTGGCAATACTAATAATGACATTGTTTTGTCTTCACGTTATCACCAGCTACGATGTGTCATCTCTATTACCGTGTAGCAAAACACCACCATTGTTGCTTTATCCTTTTTCGGTGTACTACTATAATGTATAAAGATGATTATGATGCTTAAATTGTATGTTATTGTGGGTAATATGGTTATATAAGATACCCGCCGCTGCAACAAGCAGGTACCCGTCTAGTTCTACATATATAAACAAGTCCATTACGTATAAGATTTACAAAGTATTAGTTATAAAGAAGTTAGGTAACGAATTGGTCATTATAAAAAAGTTTTAACATGCAAACTTGGTTCGTACTAACAGATTTTAAATTTGCATATATATAATCAACTATGAAAATGTAGGATGGCTATGAATTAGTAATACAAAATACCGAAAATTAAGGAAGACTATAACAATAATGCATTGGTCATGGGGATATGCTACTTGGGATCATAGACCACAACGAGTGTAGAAACCCGCGCGATGCAGCGGGATTGCTTTTGTAGACATGAGTTTGGATAGGGACTATTTTTGCCAAATTGCTTAAAAGGACTTACTTTGCAGCGATACTTAAACTTTAGGGACTATTTTTGCCAACTTGGACTTATTACGCGACGACACTTAAACCTCAGGGGCTATTTTTGCTAACTTGTGAAACTTAGCATTTAATGTGTTCATACTTGCAAGTGCGAACACACGTCTTGATGTATAGTATATATAGTAATTATCAAGTAAGGGTGAGCATTCCGACCGAACGGACCGGACCGACCGAAGGACCGACCGGACCGGTCCGGACCGAGACCGGACCGACCACATTCGGTCCGGTCCGCGGTCTTGGCATTTGGTCTAATTCGGTCCTCGGTCCGGTCCGGTCCGGACCAAAACCGAAGGATTTAGGCTAATTTGGACCGGACCGACCGAAGGACCGACCGGACCGGTCCGGACCGAGACCGGACCGACCACATTCGGTCCGGTCTCGGTCTAGGGTTTATGCCAAAGTCGGTTTTTGGTCCGGTCCGGTCTTGGCCGGTCCGGTCCGGTTTTGAGACCATGCACAGCCCTATTATCAAGTAGCCAACCTACAAATCCAAAGACCACACAAAGGAGAAATACGACCAGCCAACCTATCGACCTATCATATATAGCCCCCTTAGTATAGATCCAATTATTATGCTATCATGATAAAAATATGTACGTGTCAAAACTCATTAAATTTTGTAGCCAGCTAGTTAGATATATGTGACCTCAGGCTGCCCCAGTAAGGAGCCCTAATCCTCTTAATTTTTCTACCACGTCAGCTTTTTCTCTACAGCGATCTTCAAGCGATTGGATGCTCCAGTAAAGACGACCTTTAATTAAAAAGTGAGTTTTGTTTTTATGTGTGTATTGTGTCGATCGTATATACGATCGAATTCATACAAAAATCTTGCGATCGAGATTTCCTACAATAATGTGATCGAATGAAGATCGAGTGTGGGTGTCGATCTCGATCGAATGAAGATTGCCTATTGGGGCCAGCCTCATTTGAGATAAATACTGAAACAAACACCCCTTACATATAAGCCAAAATCATATAAGCTCATAAGCTCACATATAAACTTAAACAAACACTCTCTAAATCTTACTATTACAAAGTATATTCGAGTGACACTTTTATATTATTTCAAATTATTTTGTGCAAGTGTATAGTCTTTTATACTGTATTAAGTTACTAATTAAACTGCTGAGTTATATATAATACCAATGCATGTTATGCCGACCACCCGTGATTTTTCGAAGATTTGTTATAACTAGCGGGTTAACCTGCGCGTTGCTGCGGGAGTGCGTTGCCCTTGATTATTTTATTTACGGGAATGAATTTGCTAAAGTTTTTGCATTCCTAATACGACAGAAAACAACATATCCCAAATTAACAAACATCAATTCACTTGGCAACAATTCCACACAAATTTACGTAAGTTTGGTTGATAATGTCAAGTACTTAAACCTAAACTAATAAGCTCGTAAGTTGGCAAAACTATTGAATTTCCAAATCTCATTAACCTGACAAACCAAACAAAGATGCTAATCCAAAGACCCCCTAATGTCACGTACTTAAAGGTAAACTAAAAAGCTTAAAACATTCAACATTCAATGAATTTACTTGCCTTCAGTCATAGAAGATATTCGACTCCAGGTAGCATATAAACTGTGAAATTCATTTTTTGCTATTTGATAATTGATTGCAATAACATAAGGTTGCCGACAGTTAGTACAACTCAAATTGCCCATATATTATGTCAATAAAACTGTTTTAAAATGCTAATATCCATATTACTTACATGTACACATTGGGCCACACTGAGCAGGCCTCACATGCTTCTGAAAGAAGGACACGCTGGTGTGTTTGTCGCCACAGCCGTGCTGACAACAGATGCCATCGAATCAACCACACGGGGTTCTAGTCTTGTTACTTTTTGTTCAGGATAAGAAGAGATGCACAAACTTTACCTGAACTACCCATAAGAAGATGATCATATTGATGCCCAACTAACCCTTCTTTTTCACCTCAAATACGCGACCTCATAAGCCGAAAAAGTGACTTTATGAGCTTTCCCCAAATCATATAAGCTCATAACAGCCGGTAAAATAAGTTAATCCAAACAGCCCGTAACAAAGCAACAAACTCACATAAAAAACAATGTTTCAAAGTAAATCAATTATAAAAAGATATGTTTTCTCATACCAAGCCTTTTTGTTCGAAACTTGAAAAAAAAAATGAAAAAAAAAAAAAAAAAAAAAATCCCATCGATTAGTTAAGAAGGTACCTCAACAACCTCTCAAATGGTTCACGAACATCGCAACCGTGAATGTTCCGTATATCGAAGTTTGTTTCATACGATCATCTGTTGCAGCAGGTATAAACTAATACTATTGAAAACATCTTAAAATATAAGTAAAACCATATCACCAAACAAACAATATACTTACATACTTGTTTATATAATATTATATTGGGTGCATCGTATTGCATCACGTTGCTGCATATCAAAAGGACATCGCTCTGCCTTAACAAAACCACATGTCACAAACAAAAATAACAATAAAACAGATACGCAGATTTAGGTGTTTCGATGAGTCTGCATATTCACTTATTTTACGCAGATAAGCACTTATAATAAGCCCTCAAACGACCCGTAAGCGAAAAATCAAACTAACCTGAGATTCTTTCAAAGTTATCTACAACCCTTTTGCAAGCTTCTTCTACATAGTAACAAACTCTATCGGACGCTTAATCACATCATAATAATCAGGAAGCTGATGCAAACAACAATATCAAACTACAATTCTCATGACGACAACAATATCAAACTACAATTCTCATGATGAAAACATATCTAGTACACTTAAAGCAATTTTTACTGAGGAAATCAACTTATCTAGTACATTTGAAGATGCAATTTGGATTATCAAAATTGTCGGAGCAGCATTCTAAATCCCAAAACACCGTCTAACATCGACCGGAAGAAAAATAATATGTCCATGAAGCTCTGATGTAACTTGCTGGTAATCTACACTTGTGTAACCTGTAAGACCAAATATAATAAAAAAAATGAAGGAATACAAATCAAGATTCAACAAAAAATGATCATAAACTCACTTAACAAATATACCCCTATGCATTCCACCATACCGACATTAAATTAAATACCGAACATTCCACAAAGCATAGGCATAAACT
This sequence comes from Chrysanthemum seticuspe, assembly GCA_019973895.1. Classification (NCBI taxonomy): domain Eukaryota; kingdom Viridiplantae; phylum Streptophyta; class Magnoliopsida; order Asterales; family Asteraceae; genus Chrysanthemum; species Chrysanthemum seticuspe. The sequence continues at coordinate 32,011,763 of BPTQ01000005.1, forward strand.
CAAATAACCAAACGCGCATATCATCATTGCCTTTGCTATACTCCCCGTACTACAATACATTGCTCACCATGTGTCCCACTACCAAAGTCATTAATAAGAATTAGCAACAAACAACCAATAGGAAACTACCTAATCATCTGGTAAAAAAAAAAAATAATAACAACACAACAAAACATGAACAAAGCTATTGGCCTGACAAACTTAACCATCTAATGATATAAGCAAAGAGCATAATAATTTGCAGAGCGCGTTTTCAAAAGTGTCAATGCGACTTCATATAAGCCTCAAGAAAAAGTGTGGCTAAAATTTGCAAGTACGAAATGGGTCAGATTTCCAAGTGTGGAACCGGATTAAAGGGTATCTGACCCGACATGGCTGGAAACACCACACTCTTGGTGTTGCCCTGTCAAGATACGGGTTACTTTCGCCCAATACGATCAATATCAACCACACAAATGTAGTAGTATCAAGGGTATTGGACCCGCCATGGCTGCAAACACCACACTCGTGGTGTTGCCTTGCCAAGATACGGGTTACTTTCACCCAATACGATCAATATCAACCACACAAATGTAGTAGTATCATCATTATGTATAACCGGATTAAAGGGTATCGGACCAACCATGGCTGCAAACACCACACTCGTGGTGCTGCCCCGCCAAGATACGGGTCACTTTCACCCAATACGATCTGGTAAAATCAAACCAAACAAATCATAAACACAAAATCCGAAACTAAACACTCATGTCGTAGCTAACTATGCACAATTTTTAAGTACAGATAAAATTAAAAGAACTCGTTCCAGGATTAAACACAAACCCGCATACCTAAATTACATACCTACAATTAACCACCACCATTAAGCAAACCCCCTTGCCTCATTTGTTATAGCAGTAACTAAGAATTGAGAATTTGAAAATCCACAAAAGAAAATACGGTTAAACCCCAACCCATTAGGTTTGAAGTTAGTTAAACCCCAATCGGTGTTGTAAATTTTAGATAGAGAGCGACAGAGATAGAGGATGGGTGAGATGGTTCTAGACCGACATAGATAGAAGATGGTGTGTGTGTGTTTTATGTTTGTGTTTTGTAGGTTTTGGAACATCCAAGGGTTGTCTGTATTTTTCTAGGAAGTGAAGAGGAAGAAGGCGGTGGAATTATATTGGGAAAATAAGGCTGCACTGTTCATGAATGCACTGTTCATGCCATGTACTGTTCATGCACTCCTGTAGTAACCACTTACTTGACCATTCATGTGTTGCCAAGTGGACAATTTGTCTCTAATGACAGCCACCGAACCAATAGGGAAAAGAATTAAGGAGGCAAATGACTTCTTTTGTTTAACCCACCAAATGAGTTTTAGTATATAGTATAATTATTAGAAAAGATCAAGTTTGACAATTTAAAAGAAGAGGTCAAAATTGGACCAACAAACAGTCGTCTATGCTAAATATAGTATATCCAGACGGCAGTATTTCTGGAAAATTTCCATCCCAATATAAAAAAATGTCAAAGTGTAGCTTAGTACCCTCACCTTACCTAACTTATAAAGTTGCAACATGATACTCTAAACTTGTCTAAGGAATTTCTATTACCCTATTATCACTTAACAGTAAAACAAACCCGTTATGCATTTAACGGACGTTATCATCAAAAATCGAATAAGGCTATAAACAAATTGAATCCTAAGGTTGCCGGAGCTCAAGCTCGGATCATTCACGGTCATAAATATCAAGCTCATTTCAACCCTTATGTTTTTATCTCGAGTTCAGCTCGTAACGAGCAAACCATATAAAATCTCGAAACTATCCAAGTATGATTGAGCTCAAGCCTTATTTGAGGCTTATTTAGTTAACGAGCGCAAGCATTAGCTCTATATAAGTGTTTATCGCATATAATTTTAATAAAATAACACATATGATCTCAAAACCAACCACAACACAATCAAATCACCTAGCCAATCACCCCTTGGTGAAATCTTTTATTAACTGAATAGTAAAGAAGATGAGTCCACAAAGCGTGTGCTCACCAAACAAATACACAAAACAAAGATAGTCCCCTTCAGAAGGATCCTATCTATCTCACTACAAAGATTGTAATACAAAGAACCTCACTACAACACTCAAACAATACCTATCAAACTATAAAACTGATCAAGATGATCAGAGTTAACCCAGATTATCAGTACTAGACCAACACCAGACCTTGAGAGAGAATACGAAACTTTAGTGTGAGAAAATAATGAGAGAGATATCTGATTAGGGCTAGGCTCCAGCCTTTTATAGAGGCAAGTTACACTTTAGCCCTTCTAGAATAGAAAACCTGCTATCCAAAGCCAAAGATACAAACATTAGATAAAAATGACACAACAAGCCCCTTGACTTTAATAGTCAAACATGCGCTTGCCACACCATATATTTCAACACCCCCTCTCAAGCTCATGGCATGAACAAATCAACCCGACCAAGCTTATCAAAGAACTGCTTGTGTTGAGAAACACTCAACCCTTTAGTAAAAACACCTGCAACATTGTTAGCAGAAGCAACCTTCAAGGTTCTAATAACCCCTGAAGCTACCTTCTCTCTAACCAAATGTAAATCAATTTCAAAATGTTTGGTTTTCTCATGAAAAACTGGGTTAGCAGCAATCTGAATAGCTGAACTACTATCACAAAACAAACTTGCAGGCAACAAGTCCTCTATTCCCAGATCTTTGAAAAATTTTATAATCCAAATAAGCTCACAAGTAGTAGATGCAAGACATCTATACTCAGATTCAGCATAAGATCTAGAAATAGTGGCTTGCTTTTTACTTTTTCAGGAAATCAGATTATTGCAAAAGTAAACACAAAAACCAGACACAGATTTCCTAGAAACAGGACACTTAGCCCAATCTGCATCTGAATAAGCATACGGATTAAGCCTTTTACCATACACAAACTGAATACCTGTACCAGGAGCCTGCTTTAAGTATCTCAAAACTCTAAGTGCAGCAGAAAAATGAGAATTAAGAGGAGCATGCATATGCTGACTTAGGCAATGAAGTACATAAGAAATGTCAGGCCTAGTAACAGATAAGTAAATAAGCTTTCCAACCAACTTTTGATACTCAGTCATGTTAGATAAGAATTTATCATTCTCAGTCTCAACATGACTCAACACCACATTATGCTGCAAAGGAGTAGCAGCAGGCTTACAAGCCAACAAACCATATTCAAGTAATAAATCCAAACAATATTTTCTTTGAGAAAGACAAAGACCAGAATCACAATTTAAAACTTCAATTCCCAAAAAATATTTGAGTGGACCAAGATCTTTAATCATAAACTTTGAATTTAGAAACTTTTTAAACTTCTCAATTTCACTAACATTATTACCAGTGATGACAATGGCATCCACATAAACCAATAATGCCAAGAAAATCCCATCAGAATCTTTAGTGTATAAAGAATAGTCATTAAGACTTTGTTTAAAACCATTTTCCACCAAGGCAGTGGTAAGTTTTTCATTCCACTGCCTATGAGCTTGTTTTAGCCCATACAAAGACTTATTCAACTTACACACCTTAGTTTCATTCTTATCATAATACCCAGGAGGCAACTGCATATACACATCTTCATACAAGTCACCATATAAGAAAGCATTATTAACATCCAGTTGAAATAAAGGCCAATTGTTAGAAACAGTTAAGGCAATAAGACACCTAACAGTAATCATTTTGACAACTGGACTAAATGTTTTCTCATAATCAATTCATTCCCTCTGATTATAACCCTTAGCAAAAAGTCTAGCTTTGTATCTATCAACCTCCCCAGGGGACTTAAATTTGATTTTCCAAATCCACTTACACCCAATGGCAAACCTACCATTAGGTAATTCACACAGCTCATAGGTCTTATTCCTATGTAAAGCTTCCATTTCAAAATTCATAGCATCTTTCCACATAGGATTTTGAATAGCCTTAGAAAGAGTCTTAGGTTCACAAGACTTATTAAGAGTAGTAGAGAAACACATATTAACTTTTGACAGATTAGAATAAGAAACATATTTCTCAAGACTATACTTCACATTACTACCAACAACAGAGTCATTAAATCTAACAGGCTGACTTCTAGTTCTACTAGATCTCCTAACACTTGGTGGTGCTTCCATTTGAATATTTTGATCCTCACCATTAGAAATATTTTGATTTGTGCCCTCAGAGGTGATAGTATCCTCTATCTGGGTTGCTGTGGTTGCACCTCCTTCATTGACTGTGCTAGCACAATCATCTGTAGGTACCATACCACTACCTTCCTCATTAGAAGGGTCCCCCTCTTCATCATTGGGACTTTCAGACCCATGAATGTCAAAAAAGTTCAAGTTTTTTACTCCATTCTCATCAAAGTTTGGTTCTGAATTATTAAACACAGTATTAGGTTTATCAAAATCATTTGCAGACTTATTAAAAACATTTGACAACTTCATTTTAAAAGGAAACATAGTTTCATAAAATGTAACATCTCTTGAGTAAAAAACAGATTTACTTTCCAAACCATACAATTTATAAGCTTTTTTAACACTAGAAAAACCAATTAAGACACATTTTTCAGATTTAAAACCAAACTTATCATGTGAATTTAAAATAGTAGAGTAACACAGACATCCAAAGGATCTGATGTGAGAGAGACTAGGATCCTTACCATAAACTAGAAAATAAGGGGAAGCACCAGACAAGACAGATGAGGGAAGCCTGTTAATAAGATATACAGCAGTTAAAACACACTCAGGCCACATATTCAAGGGAATCCCCCCTGAAACATAAGACTCCTAGCAACATTAAGCAGGTGTCTATGTTTCCTCTCAGCCATTTTGCTGAGGAGTATATGCACAAGAAGTTTGGTGAATCATCCCTAATTCAGAAAAAAGAGTAGATAACTGATTGTTGACAAACTCAGTTCCATTATCAGATCTTATGATCTTAACTTGTTTATTAAACTGTGTAAAGACAAGTTTTATAAAATTTGTAATATGATCACAAACTTCAGTTTTTGATTTTAGAAGATATACCCAAACAGCTCTACTAAAATCATCAACCAAAGTTAAAAAATACTTAAAACCTTTTTTACTAGTAACCTTATAAGGACCCCAAACATCACAATGAATAAGATCCCCAACAGATTTAGTTTTATGTTCACTTAATGGAAAAGGTTTTCTAGTTTGTTTGGCCTTGTGACACACATCACAAAGAGAAAGATGATCCACCTTTTTAAAACCAATTTTATTACCCAAAGTAGACAAGACTTGATCAGCAGGATGACCAAGCCTTTGGTGCCACAACTCATTAGAAACATGACAAACAAACACAGAATTACACATAGCAAGATTAGACTCACCACAGTCAATTTAATCAAACAAATAGAGACCACCAGAAACACTACCAGTCCCCACAATTTTGCCCAGTTTCAAATCCTGAATGTAACATTTATGCTCATCAAAACCAACAAAGAACTTACTGTCCTTAATCATCTTATTAACAGACAACAGACTCACATTATACTCAGGAACAACAAGAACATCAAATAAAACCACACCAGAAGTGAGTCTAAGACTACCAATAATAGTGATATTAGCAACAATACCATTAGGGTGACCAACAGTTAACATAAGACTAGAGATATCAACAACATTAAACATATTCTTAGTTGAGTCAGTCATATGCTGATTAGCATCAGAGTCAATAACCCATCCTAAAGTAACATGATACTTCACAGAACTAGACTTAGCACAGAAAAATTTCTCAAAGTGCAGATTAAACATCACATTGTTATTGAAGAAAGTGGGAGATATACCTGCCATACTTGCAGAACCATTAGCAGAGGGTTTTTCATTAATGATACTTAAGAGTTTCATCATTTGATCATTAGTGAAAGACATAGTCATAGAACCAGAAGAAGTAGATGGTTGAGACACATCTGCATTATTAGCATTAAACTTTTTGACAATAGCAGATTGCTTAGACAAATTAGGATTCCTTTTAAAACCAGGAGGATAGCCATTTAACTCAAAACATATGTCAATAGTATGCCCAATTAGACCACAGTGTTTACAAACCAGATTAGGATTAGGTCCCCTATTACCATTATTATTGTTACTATTACCATTTCTCCTAACAAAGTTGTTATTAGAGTTAGAATTATTATTGGTCTTAGCAACAAAAGCAGCAGGTTACCTTGCTGTTAGAACCAGAACTTGGGTGGAGTCCTCTATGAGACTCCTCCCTAGAGACCACATTAAAAGCCTCTTTAACATATGGTAAAGGATCCCTAGCCAGAATATTGCTTCTAATAGGTTGATATACATCATTTAAGCCGATAAGAAACTGCATAAGTCTAACAAGCTGATTATGCTTCAACACACCCTCATGAGCAGCACAAGTACAAGCAGGTAACAAAGTTAAAGTGTCAAGCTCTCTCCATAGAGAATTCAACTTATGATAATACTCATGCACAGACAATTCACCTTGCTTAAAAGAGTTAATCTTATGAATTACATTAAAGATAACAGAACCATCAATTTTATCATAAGTTTCATGTAATTCATCCCAAACTTCAGATGCAATTTCTGAGTAAACCTGTCCTAAGTACAACTCAGGAGACAAAGACCCAAGAATCCAGCCAAGAACAATGGCATTACATCTTTCTCATTGCTGGGAAAGAGCAAGGCTAGTAACAGGTTTAACACAAGAACCATCAACAAACCCCATTTTATTTTTACCTTTTAAAGCAATTTTCATAGCAGTGGACCACATTTTATAATTATCAGACCTAGTGAGTTTAAAATGCACAATAGGAACATTAGAGTTATTACTAGAACGCAAGTAAAGGGGATTACCAGCATCCAAAGAACTAATGAGAACTTCAGCCATACCAACAAGAAACAAGACAAACAGATAACTAAACAGAAGAAACTACCAGATAACAGATACCAAACAAACAAAGTAGATAACAACCAAGAAACAAACCAACTAAAGATACCAGCAACAAAACTACCAAAAAAACTAAAACACACACCCAATTCTACTGAAGTACCCAGTCTCACACCTATATGTGGAAAGAGCAGGTTTCCGTACCTCTCAAGGAGGCAGGTCAAGATGTTACCCACAGAGTTTGCAGTGATACAACTAAAGTATTCAGTGAATTAAGAGAAGATAGATAAACCTTTCAAAAATAACGCAGCGGAAACCAGATTACCAACCCTCTTGATTCACTTAGTCAAGAGAGTCAATAACCAACCAAGAACCCCAATAACACCACCAGGAATCACCATAATCAAGATCTCCAAATTTACCAAATTAGGGTTTCAAAAAACCCTAACTGATAAATCCAAGATCCACCACTAGAATCAACAATTAACACCACGGCTGTTAAGAAAACAGCCTCAAAAGATCCCAATTGCTCAAGAAACAAGAAACCCCCAATTTTGAGATCAAACCCTAAAAACCTTAATATCAAGAACCAACGGAGATCAAAGCCGTAGCTCTGATACCATGATAAAATAACAGATCTGATCTCAAAACCAACCACAACACAATCAAATCACCCAGCCAACCACCCCTTGGTGAAATCTTTTATTAACTGAATAGTCAAGAAGATGAGTCCACAAAGCGTGTGCTCACCAAACAAATACACAATACAAAGATAGTCCCCTTTAGAAGGATCCTATCTATCTCACTACAAAGATTGTAATACAAAGAACCTCACTACAACACTCAAACAATACCTATCAAACTATAAAACTGATCAAGATGATCAGAGTTAACCCAGATTATCAATACCAGACCTTGAGAGAGAATACGAAACTTTAGTGTGAGAAAATAATGAGAGAGATATCTGATTAGGGCTAGGCTCCAGCCTTTTATAGAGGCAAGTTACACTTTAGCCCTTCTAGAATAGAAAACCTGCTATCCAAAGCCAAAGATACAAACATTAGATAAAAATGACACAGCAAGCCCCTTGACTTTAACAGTCAAACATGAGCTTGCCACACCATATATTTCAAGAAACTTTATATTTAATATGTATCTTTATATATAAACGAGCATAATAAGCGAGCTCTATCCTAATGTACTTTATAAACAAAGCTTGAGTCGAGTTTTAATTATTTATCACGTGGAACTGAATCTAAAAGTATAAGGCTCGAAACGAGGTTAAGCTCGGGAATTATGATCCTAAACGAGCCGTGCTCGAGCTTTCTAGACTCAAATTGTTTCTACATTATTTCTACCTCTATTTTGTAGTTATACTATGAATATTTCAAGTAAATTTGAGGACAACGTCTTTTAACTTCTTAACGGTCTTAACTATTAAGTGGATATAAGGTAGTAGAAATTAATTTCACTTAGTTCAGTTTAAGATATCATATTGCACCTTTAAAAGTTCAGGTAACTAAAAATTCCACTTAACTACCAAACTACATTTTAACTTATCTCAAAGCTAAGATTAAGTTGATATAGTTTATTTATTTTAACTTAAAGGTTAACAATAAGTAAACATAACTTATGCTTTACCAAAACCTTTGGTTACACTAAAAATAACATGTTCTAAAAAATGTATAGAATTGAGGCTGCTGCGCTCTATGTTAACATTTCATATGTACATATTGGTTCTACATATCTTTTGCAACTTTGTTAAAGATTTGAATGTGAAAAGCGTTATTCAAACTTTGAATATTGTTACTTTATATCAAACAAAGACTGTTTATATGTTTATTTTAGTTAAAAGTCACATTAACTAGATATTGTTTTGAATATTGTTATTTTATATCCGAACAAAGACTGTTTATATGTTTATTTTAGGTAAAAGTCACATCAACTACAATGTAAATTGTATTATATGTTTGTAGCTTTTGATTGGAATTCTAAATAAATTAGCCTCCGACACCAACTTATATGTATTCATTAAATATATAATAAGATATCATTATCATTATTATTACTACGTATAACATTATATTCTAGTTTTTGATTAAAAGACACAATCAACATCTCTCTGTAAGTAGAAGTTTATGCTATCACGCAGAATAAGGTTTAGAAAAAAATGACTAGACAAAGGTAAAACATATTCAAAACTAGACAAGTAATGTATTCTGCTAATTTTTTCTTGCCTTCTTGTTGGAACAAAACCGAAAGTTTAAGTACCAAACGAATAGTATTTTTAGTACACGTATAATAGTACATTTTGAAAGAATACATGTCTATTGTATTACTTAAACTCTTACAAAAACAGCTAAAAAAAAGCAAGTAAATTGCATGTGATATTATGGTTGATAAAAATATCTTACTGTCAATAATAAATCATATAAATATAGAGTAGTTTTACTTATTCCACCATTGTCCAAACCAATACGTTAATTTTTGTCCCTAATAGAAAATGTCTAACTACTCGTCAAACTTCTAATATTTTAACAGATTTTTTTTTTGAGGAAATCCGTAATTATATAATGTGCACATGCAACTTAACGTTAAAAAGCTACATAAATAACACTATTTAATTCAAAATTAACCTAAAAGTTGTATATCATTAAATAAATCCTTAGTTTGAAACGAAATAGTCTTTTATGTTGGTTGTGGATTCGGTAAGAAAACGAGCCGCTCTAAAACTCCAAATTCGACACCAACTTTACACCTCACAATGTCAACGTGAAATCGTCAAACTTTCATGGTTTCATGCTCCTATAAATGCATGCACAAGTAACATTCATCTTCACCAAACATACATTCTCTTCTCTACTAAGTTTTTAGAAAGAAAAAGAACGTGGGCGACCTGAGATTTTAACACATAATCATAATGGCAGGGATTAAATCGATGGTCGTGATGGTAGTCGTGGTGCTTGCATCATTCCAATTGCAATCGACTGTGGCACAAACTAGGTAAAAATTATGTTATATTATTTTGGTACTTCATACAATCACTTTTAGAGTATTTGTGATCATTCATCAAATTACTTTCATATGATTAGTTATGTAGTTTTGGATTACATTATGTGATTTAACAACTTGGTTTGGAATAACTTACTTAAAACTAGTTAAATAGTAATCTCATGAACTTTATTCATTTATATTGATATTTATAGGCACGTCGTTGGAGACGCATTGGGCTGGACTATTCCACCCAACGGTGCCGCGGCATACACTTCATGGGCCACGTCACAAACCTTTAGTGTCGGTGATACTCTTTTATTCAACTTCACCACTGGCGTGCATAACGTCCAAGAAGTTTCACAATCCGCATACGGCCCATGTACCGTTGCTAACCCGATCTCAACAGAGGCCAACGGGCCAGCCACCATCACCTTAACAACAGCAGGAAACCACTACTATATTTGTGCTTTTGGAACTCATTGTCAAGCTGGTCAAAAGGTGACCGTTAATGTTGTTGCAGGCTCTGCTTCCACTCCTCCAGCCGCCACTAGCCCAGCTCCCGCTGGTAACCCACCGTCAACTCCTGACGCTACCACTAGCCCACCACCACCTTCACCTAGTAGCGCGTCAACTTTGACAGCTGTTGTACCTGCTGCTTTCTTGGCAGCTGCTTTAGCTTTGGTGTACTAGATCAATTTTGGTGGGTTGTAATTTTTTCTAGGATTTGTAATGTATTTTTTATTTTAGTGATGGAATAAAATGGTTTGATATTTTTGAGATGAAAAATCCAAAAGACATTGATAATTGCATCCTTTTCGTTATGACAATCTCCAACAAAGTTGGAGAAATAAACATTACGAGACGTTACAGTCTATGATAAGTAATCTCTTGTGGAAACAGCATAAAATGAGATTTAGATGGCAATGACCATCCTTTAACAAAGAATTAAAAAGATATGTGATGACCAAGAGCAAGAAAAAAAAATACGACCGGGTGTTTCTCGTGTCTTAAATGAAATCTTCATATGTCCCAAACAGGTTAATTAGGTAGTTTAGACCTCGAAATATAGTTACGAGTACTTTTATCTAGTGTATCAATATCGGATATCTAGCATCTTGAATGGGATCTTCATCATTAGACAAATCACAAATATATTACTTTAATTTTGCTTTGTTAATTTTTAACTCCTTTTTGTCTCTTTACAAATTCCCATAGACGATTTACTTCGAGAGAGCTTCTTAGTTTTTGAACAAATTTGTGATTGCAAAATCGACTAGGATGTGCATGAATAGCAACTTTAGGTAAAGGAGGGAGTGGAGAAGTAATATTAGTTGCTTGCGTAAGAGGAAACTCACCAAGACATTAAAGTCAAACGATGGGGAGTTGATATCTGCTTTAGGAGATGAAGTATGTTTGGAATTGGAGAAGACAGTGGAGACGAGGTTAGAGGTTTCTCTTGGAAATAAGTGGATTGGCACAGCTAAGGTACGAAAGTAGAATGAGCATGGGTAGTTGCTTCTTCACCGGTAAGGCATTAATGAAACTGTGTCATGGTCGTTGGATATTAAAATTGTTGGAATTATATAACATGACGAAGCATAAATATAACATGTAAACATCAAAGTACGCAAAAGAAGACTTAAACATATATTTGTAATTAACTAACTGAATATTAAACATGTGCGTACCTTTTAGCAACTCCAAGCTAGCACGAATCAAATCAAGGTTAAAACCCTAATTAGGGTTTATATGGTCTATGTGAATTGACCCTTACCCTTTTTCAATTCAAACCAAGAAACAAAAAATAATGTGTTTGTCCCACGTTCTTGTACACACGTACTCTAACGATTTGATGTGAATGCTAGTTCTTGTAAACACAATAACAATACCAATCACTTAATGTGTAAAAGCAAAAACGATTCCCCCACAGTGTAGGGAAAAAGATTGGCCAACACAAAGAAAAGTAGAAAAAGAGAAGACTAGGGTTTGCTATGTGTTACAAGGTTAACCAAAGCATAAAATTAATGAATTTCTATTACCATATTATCACTTAACATATAAAACCGGTATAAATTTAATGGACGTTATCATCAAAATTACAATATCCATAGTATAACTATTGAATAAGGGTATCAAAAAACTAAATCGATCCCAAGATTGCCAAAGCTTGAGTCGGGCTCGGGCTCGGGCTTGGATCGTTTACGATCATAAATATCAAGCTTGTTTCAAACCTTATGCTTTTATCTCAAGCTCTGCTCGTAACGAGTCAATTGTATAAAAGCTCGAAACTATCCAAGCATAAACAAGCTCAAGCCTTATTTGGGCTTATTTAATAAACGAGCTCAAGCATTAGCTCTATATATGTGCTTATCAAGTGTTAAAACTATATGTAAATATGTATCTTAATACAAACACGCATAATAAGGGAGGTTTATCCATATGTATTTTACAAGCCACGCTTGAGTCGAGTTTTAATTATCTATCATGTGGAACTGGAGCTTAAAGTATAAGGCTTGAAACGAGATTGAGCTCGAGACTTAGGATTGTAAACGAGCTGAGCTCGTGCTTGCTCGACTCGCCTTGTTTCTACATTTCTATCTATATTCTGTAGTTATACTATGAATATTGCATGTAATTTTGAGGATAACAACTTTTAAATTCCTAACGGTCTTAACTGTTAAGTGGATATGAGGTAGGAGAATTTTCACTTAGCTCAGTTCAAGATGTCGTGTTACACCTTTAAAAGTTCAGATAACTAAAAATTTCATTTAACAAAGGTCAAAATATTAAACTACATTTTAACTTATCGCAAAACTAAGATTAAGTAGATATATGTTATTTAACATAAAGGTTGGATCAAAGTGTAGATTGGCAGGGACAACTTAACTCTGTGTATCATAATAGTACTCATCAACCCTACCCAGCAAAGGTTTGATGCCTGTGAAATACCTCCACCCAATACCCAACCATGCTGTGAAACGGATTCGAACTCACGTCCTTTATTGGATCAAGACGTCACATGGTTGAGTCCAGACTTCTAAGGTAGCTGGTGGCCAACTACGCTAGGCAGCTGGTTATTTAACTTAAAGGTTAACAATAAGTAAAGATAACTTATGCATACAGGGAAAATGTTTTATAAAAGTATTATACTTGTCATATTTTATTTTTTTTTGGTATCGAATATATATATTTTCCTTATAGGGGTACTTTTTTTTCAAATTCATTCTTTTTGAGATACTTTGTGACATTTTTGCCTTTCAAAATATTAAAATGGGTAAAAGTCAAAAATGATAAACATGCTTTTTCAAATGTACCAATATGATAAACATGGTCATTTATATATGTACCAATATGCTAAACCAAAAATCAAATTATGTACAATTATAGGTAATTCTTCACATTTTCATCTCTCACATCTGCATCGTTAGTCCTTTATACTAACGGCCGTTAGTAAATAGCTTAAAACTTGGTTTTGTTACGTTTTCGGTTTTTTTTCTACTTTTTCGTTTGATTTTCACATTTTTGTCCATTTTATTACGTTTTCGACCCCTTCATTACGTTTTCGTCCGTTTTTTTACGTTTTCGTCTGTTTTTTTACGTTTTCGTCCGATTTTTTACGTTTTCGTCTGTTTTTTTATGTTTTCGTTCGGTTTTTTACGTTTTCATTCAATTGTTTACGTTTTCGCCCCATTTTTTACATTTTCGTCCGATTTTTTACGTCATCGGCCGTTTTTTTAACTCTTTCATCCGTTTTTTTACGTTTTCGACACCTTCGTTACATTTTCATCCATTTTTTAAGTTTTCGTATGTTCTTTTATGTTTTCGTCTGCTTTTTTACATCTTCATCCGTTATTATTACGTTTTCGTCAATTTTTTACGTTTTCGTCCGTTTTTTTATATTTTCGTCCATTTTTTACGTATTCATCCGTTTTTTTATGTTTTCGTCCAATTTTTTACGTATTCGTCCGATTTTTACGCCGTCGGCCCTTTTTTTACGCTTTCGACCCCTTTGTTACGTTTTCGTCCCTTTTTTTAAGTTTTCATCTGTTTTTTTTACATTTCCGTCCCCTTTGTTAGGTTTTCATCTGTTTTTTTACGTTTTTATCCATTCTTTACGTTTTCGTCCAGTTTTTATGTTTTTTTCCATATTTATTTACGTAAAAAATCGGACGAAAACGTAAAAAACAGACAAAAATGTAACAAAGGGGTCGAAAACGGAAGAAAATGTAAAAAATCGGACGAAAACGTAAAAAACATACGAAAACTTAAGAAAACGAAGTTTTAAGTTACTTACTAACGGCCGTTAGTATAAAGGACTAACGATGCAGATGTGAGAGATGAAGATGTGAAGAATTACTCATTATTGTACATAATTTGATCTTTGGTTTAGCATATATTAATACATAAATGACCATGTTTATCATATTGGTAAATTTGAGAAAGTATGTTTATCATGTTTGACTTTTACCCTATTAAAATTTCTATTAGCTGAGATGGGCAAAAATGTCACAAAATACTCTAAAAAATCGAATTTAAAAGAAAAGTACCTGTATAAAAAACAAATTTATTCGATACCCAAAAAACAAAATGATAACAATTATGATACGTTCATAAAAGATTTGCTCTTAAAAATAACATGTGTTCTAAAAAATGTATAGAATTGAGATAGTTATATGTTTACATTTCATATGTACATATTGGTTCTACATATCTTTTGCAACTTTGTTAAAGATTTGAATGTGAAAAAAGCGTTATTCAAACTTTGAGTATTGTTATTTTATATTAAAACAAAGACTGTTTATATGTTTAGTTTAGTTAAAAGTCACATTAACTAGATATTTGTTTTCAATATTGTTATTTTATATCAAAACAAAGACTGTTTATATGTTTATTTCAGGTAAAATTCACATCAACTACTTGTATTATATGTTTGTAGCTTTTGATTGGAATTCTAGATAAATTAGCCTCCGACACCAACTTATATGTATTCATTAAATATATAATCTAACATGATCATTATTATTATTATAACATTGTAACATTCTAGTTTTAAATTAAAATACACAATCTTTGCATCTCTCTATAAGTAGAAGTTTATGCTATCACGCAGAATGAGGTTTACAAAAAAAAATGACTATACAAAGGTAAAACGTTTTGAAAACAAGACAAGTAATGTAATCCGCTATTTTTTCATTGCCTTTCTATTGGAACAAAAATGAAAATTCAAGTACTAAATAAATAGTATTTTTAGTACACGTATCATAGCAATACATTTAGAAATAATACACGTCTATTGTATTACTTAAACTCTAACGAAAACAACTACAAAAACAGTAAGTAAATTATATATGATATTATGGTTGATAAAAATATCCTAACATCAATAATAAAACATATAACTATAGAGTAGTTTACTTATTCCACCATTGCCCAAACCAACACGTTAATGTCCCTAATAGAATATGTCTAACTACTCGTCAAACTTCTAATATTTTAACAGATTTGTTTTGGAGGAAATCCGTAATTATATAATGTGCACATGCAACTTAACGTTAAAAAGCTACATATATATTTAATTCAAAATAACCTAAAAGTTATATATCATTAAATAAATCATTGGTTTGAAACGAAATGGTCTTTTATGTGGGTCGTAGATTCGGTAAGAAAACGAGCCGCTCCAAAACTCCAAATTCGACACCAACTTTACACATCACAATGTCAACGTGAAATCGTCAAACTTTCGAGGTTTCATTCTCCTATAAATACATGCACAAGTAACATTCATCTTCACCAAACATACATTCTCTTCTCTACTAAGTTTTTAGAAAGAAAAAGAACGTGGGCGACCTGAGATTTTAACACATAATCATAATGGCAGGGATTAAATCGATGGTCGTGATGGTAGTCGTGGTTCTTGCATCTTTCCAATTGCAATCGACAGTGGCACAAACTAGGTAAAAATTATGATATGTTGTTTTGATACTTCATACAATCATTTTTAGAGTCTTTGTGATCATTCATCAAATTACTTTCATATGATTAGTTATGTAGTTTTGGATTAAATTATGTGATTTAACAACTTGGCTTGGAATAACTTACTTAAAACTAGTTAAATAGTAATCTCATGAACTTTATTCATTTATATTGATATTTATAGGCACGTCGTTGGAGACGCATTGGGCTGGACGATTCCACCCAACGGTGCCGCGGCATACACTTCATGGGCCACGTCACAAACCTTTAGTGTCGGTGATACTCTTTTATTCAACTTCACCACTGGCGCGCATAACGTCCAAGAGGTTTCACAATCCGCATACGGCCCATGCACCGTTGCTAACCCGATCTCAACAGAGTCTAACGGGCCAGCCACTATCACCTTAAGAACAGCTGGAAACCACTACTATATTTGTGCTTTTGGAACTCATTGTCAAGCTGGTCAGAAGGTGACTGTTAACGTTGTTGCAGGATCTGCTTCCACTCCTCCAGCCGCCACTAGCCCAGCTCCCGCTGGTAACCCACCGTCAACTCCTGACGCTACCACTAGCCCACCACCACCTTCACCTAGTAGCGCGTCAACTTTGACAGCTGTTGTACCTGCTGCTTTCTTGGCAGCTGCTTTAGCTTTGGTGTACTAGATCAATTTTGGTGGGTTGTAATTTTTTCTAGGATTTGTAATGTATTTTTTATTTTCGTGATGGAATAAAATGGTTTGATATTTTTGAGATGAAAAATTCAGAAGACATTGATAATTGCATCTTTTTCGTTATGACAATCTCCAACAAAGTTGGAGAAATAAACATTACGAGACGTTACAGTCTATGATAAGTAATCTCTTGTGGAAACAGCATAAAATGAGATTTAGATGGCAATGACCATCCTTTAACAAAGAATTAAAAAGATATGTGATGACCAAGAGCAAGAAAAAAAAATACGACCGGGTGTTTCTCGTGTCTTAAATGAAATCTTCATATGTCCCAAACAGGTTAATTAGGTAGTTTAGACCTCGAAATATAGTTACGAGTACTTTTATCTAGTGTATCAATATCATGATATCTAGCACCTTGAATGGGATCTTATCATTAGACAAATCACAAATAAATTACTTTAATTTTCCTTTGTTAATTTTTTAACTTTTTTGTGTCTCATAACGAATTCCCATAGACGATTTACTTCGGGAGAACTTCTTAGTTTTTGAACCAATTTTGTGATTGAAAATTTGACTAGGGCGTGCATCAATAGAAACTTTAGGTAAAGGAGGCAGTGGAGAAGTAAATATTAGTTACTTGCATAAGAGGAGACTCAACTACACATTAAATTCAGACGATGGGGAATCAGTATCCGCTTTAGGAAAAGTATATATGTTTGGAAATTGGAGAAGACAGAGGAGATGAGGTTAGAGGTTTCTCTTGGAAATAAGTGGATTGGCACAACTAAGTTACGAAAGTAGAATGAGCATGGGTAGTTGTTTCTTCACCAGTAAGGCAGTAATGAAACTGTGTCATGGTCGTTGGATATTTAACTTGTTGGAATTATATAACATGACATAACATAAATATAACATGTAAACATCAAAGCACGCAACAAAAGACTTAAACATATATTTGTAATTAACTAACCGTATATTAAATGTGTGCGTACCTTTTAGCAACTTCAAGCTAGCACGAATCAAATCAATGTTAAAACCCTAATTAGGGTTTATACGGTTTATGTGAATTGACCCTTACCCTTTTTCAATTCAAACCAAGTAACAAACAATAGTGTGTTTGTCTCACGTTCTTGTACACACGTACTATAACGATTTGAAGTGAATGCTAGTTCTTGTAAACACAATAACAACACCAATCACTTAATGTGTAAAAGTAAAAACGATTCCCCTAGGGTTTAGGGAAAAAGATCGGCCAACACAAAGAAAAGAGGAAAAAGAGAAAACTAGGATTTGCTATATGTGTTACAAGGTTAACCAAAGAATAAAATTAAAATGAATTTCTATTACCATATTATCACTTAACATTTAAACCCGGTATAAATTTAATGGACGTTATCATCAAAATTAAAATACTCATAGTATAACTATCGAATAAGGGTACAAACTAAATCGATCCCAAGATTGCCAAAGCTCGAGCTCGGGCTTGGATCGTTTACGATCATAAATATCAAGCTTGTTTCAAACCTTATGCTTTTATTTCGAGCTCGGCTCGTAACGAGTCAATTGTATAAAAGTTCGAAACTATCCAAGCATAAACAAGCTCAAGCCTTATTTGGGCTTATTTAATAAACGAGCGCAAGCATTAGCTCTAGATATGTGCTTATCAAGTATTAAAATTATATGTAAATATGTATCTTAATACAAACGAGCATAATAAGGGAGGTTTATCCTTATGTATTTTACAAGCCAAGCTTGAGTCGAGTTTTAATTATCTATCATGTGGAACTGAAGCTTAAAGTATAAGGCTCGAAACGAGATTGAGCTCGAGACTTATGATTGTAAACGAGCCGAGCTCGTGCTTTCTCAACTAGCCTTGTTTCTACATTTCTATCTTCTGTAGTTATACTATGAATATTGCATGTAATTTTGAGGATAACAACTTTTAAATTCCTAACGGTCTTAACTGTTAAGTGGATATAAGGTATAGTAGGAGAATTTTCGCTTAGCTCAATTCAAGATGTCATGTTACACCTTTAAAAGTTTAGATAACTAAAAATTTCATTTAACAAAGTTCAAAATATTAAACTAAATTTTAACTTATCGCAAAACTAAGATTAAGTAGATATACTTTATTTAATTTAAAGGTTGGATCAAAGTGTAGATTAGCAGGGACACCTCAACCGTGTGTACCATAATAGTACCCATCAACCCTACCCAGCTAAAGGTTTGATGCCTGTAAAATACCTCCACCAAATACCCAACTATGCTGCAGAACGGATTCGAACTCGCGTCCTTTGTTGAATCAAGACATCACATGATTGAGCCCAGGCTTCTAAGGTAGCTGGTGGCCAACTGCGCTAGGCAGCTTGTTATTTAACTTAAAGGTTAACAATAAGTAAAGATAACTTATGCATACCAAAAACATGGTAACATTAAAAATAGGGGAAATGTTTTATAAAAGTATTATACTTGTCATATTTTATTTTTTGGGTATCAAATAGATTTTTTTTCTTCTTATAGAGGTACTTTTCTTTCAAATTCATTCTTCCTGAGGTACTTTGTGACATTTTTGCTTTTCAAAATATTAAAATTCCTATTAAATGAGAGGGGCAAAAATGTCACAAAATACCTTAAAAAGTCGAATTTGAAAGAAAAGTACATGTATAAGAATACAAATTTATTCGATACCCAAAAAACAAAATGATAACAATTATGATACGTTTATAAAACATTTGCCCTTAAAAATAGCATGTGTTCTAAAAAATGTATAGAATTGAGATAGTTATATGTTTACATTTCATATGTACATATTGGTTCTACATATCTTTTGCAACTTTGTTAAAGATTTGAATGTAAAAAAAGCGTTATTCAGACTTTGAGTATTGTTATTTTATATTAAAACAAAGACTGTTTATATGTTTATTTTAGTTAAAAGTCACATTAATTAGATATTGTTTAGAATATTGTTATCTATGGAGTAATACTATTAAAATAGGGTTTATGCTGATGTAATTTTGATTAGTTGTTATATAATTATTGGATGATATTATTTTCGATGACGTCACTTATTTGTCTTCAATTTTTTATTAACAAAAATACTTCTGCCAAAAGCAATGTATCCCTTTATATTCTTTGCAACATTGGGACACGAGAAGCCTTTTGAAATGCCTGCAAATCTTGGACTGCTAATTTAAATTTTCAAATGCAAAGCATCCTTCATCCTCCTCTTCAACTTCCTTCAGTTGACTCACTCTGCTCAAGTTTTTTGGATTCCTAAGGCGAGAAGTAGGTTTTTGCAATATTTAATTTAATCCTTATCAAAAATTTATGATTCTAAATTTGCAATATTTTGTAGGCCCTCTGCAATATATTTTTACCATCGTGAGAGGATATGTGGTGAGTTTTACTCAAGTTTTTTAGTAGTTTTGACTTTTGAGGTTTAAATTAAAGCATGAATTTAAACTTTATATAATGTGGAGCTCATAAAGTTTTTTGTTTAGTGAAGTGTGTTAGTATCAATTGATAGTAATCTTTGAGCATTAATAACGCCTAAAATGAACATGTTTTTAGTAGCGTTATTGTTGGTTTTGTGCATGATAATCGGCTATATTTACTCATAACTGTTGCAAAAGTGCAAAAGATACGTATTGTGTATGTATATGTAGACAGGTATCACGAATGATGAAGAAATGAAGTTTTTATGCACATTTGGAAGATTCTCAAATAAAGAAGTCGAGCAAGGAAGCTTTTGGATTCAATGATTGGGAATTACAATGATTTCTAAGTATCTACAGCAAGGAAAGATCAAGTTTTGCCTTAGAAATCATCAGCAAGAGCAAAGAATGAAGCGTATAAACAAGAAGGTCAACAAAAGTCAAATCAGCAACACCCAGCCGTTCGGTCGTGACCCGTAACCGGATCCGGCTGGGCATATGGTCAAATCGCAACCGATCCGGTTGCATGAACTGCAGTTACACAAAGTTGCATTTATTGTTGCCTTAACTCCCCATAATCATTGAAGGCCGATCATTTCTTGATATTAACTTGTTGGGAACGTTTTTGGTCAGTTGAGCAAGCATACTTGGCTATATAATGAACCTAGTCCTAGTTTACTAGGTGTGACACAACCAAAAGTGTATTAGTTTACATCAAAACTAATACCAACCATATTATTCAGCCCAAAAGCTTAGTTCTTACTGAAAAACGTCCAGGAGCAAGGAGCGAACAATTCTCATCCATAGATTTGTAATTTGGAGTTATACGGTGAATCTATGTGATTGGAGGCACGTGGTTGCTACAATCCACGAATTCTAATTCTTGTAATCGCAAAAGTTTAGGTATTCTATGAACTTTGTTATGGATTTCTATTCTCTTAAATTATTGGAATTACTTTGTTATGATTTGTGTTTAGTTATTATTATTATCATGGATTAGTTTTGGGATATACTTTTGTGTTGGGATGTAGTTAATCATACTAGTGTTCTTATATGTGATGCATGTATATATGATCTTGTTTAAATGAGTTTGTTGGAAAAATACTAGTCTTGGTTTGATTTGTTGATAAAACATGTTTTAAGAAAAAGGACCGAAAGGATTTCTCTTGTGTTTTATTCCAAAAAGTTGAGTGACAAACTAGTATGGGGATATGGTGATTGACAACCACCATGTTTGCTTATTAAAACAAGACTAGTAACATTTTCATCACGAAAGGGTCGAAAGATTCGTAAGAACAAGTTTAATAAGAACATGTTGCAAACAAATGGATTTTCTAAAGGATAATCATTAGGTTAAGGACCGAAAGGATTACCTATATGTTTTTGTTCTTAGAATGATTTTTACAAACATATACCATGGTTGGGGGATCATTTACTTATGATTTGTGCATCACATCAAGAGTTTACACCAAACCTTCATGAAAACTATTTATGATTGACTATAGACTACACACAAGTATATATATTTCTTATTATTGAATTTCACTATAAACATCACTATTTGAGGAAGCTTTGACAAGCTTTCTTGTTGGAATCTTTTCTTAAAAACAGTTTCAAACGCAAAATCCCTTGGGACGATCTCGACTTACCAAACTTTGCTATCACGGACGAGTATACTTGCTCGTATGTGTTAATAGAATTAGACGGTTAAATCGTGTTTATAAATTTTTAAAACTTGCACTACACGTAACACATCAAGTTTTTGGCGCCGCTGCCGGGGATTTTCTTTGATTTTCTGAAAAATTTGTAGTATTGGAATTGAATTTGGTGAAAAGTAAAAAAAAAGTTTTGGTTAAAAGTAACCGATTCGGTTGCTCTGCAACCGGATCCGGTTAGAGTTACGGAGTGATTTTATTTTTGATTTCATGGTTTTAGTTTGCTTAGTGATTTGTCTTATAGTTCCTAGAGTAATTCTTGTCATTTTAGATTTTATTTACAGATTATGTCTTGTAGTTTAATGATTTCTTAGATTTATTTATATTTCCTTTATATTTGTTATTATTAGTTAATTAGTTCTAGTTTTAATAATAATGATTAGATAGTAATTTTTCAGTTATATGGTTTAATTATCTTTATGGTAGATTTTAATTGGTAGTTAATATAGTTTTAGTTTAATGGTTTAATTATTAAGTTATTAATTATTGGTTTATTAAGAGTCTTAATTAATTTAGAGTTTAGTACACTTAAATGATTCCTTAATTTCAATTAATATTCAGTTTTAATATATATATAAAAAAAAAAAAAAAAAAAAAAAATGTGTCGATCTAACCGATCGGTTGCAACCCGCAACCGGATCCGGTTAGAGTACTTGGTCTAGTAATTACCACCAACCGAATCCGTTGGTGAGCCAACCGATCCGGTTGGAGCTCTCGGTAAATTTTTTATCATTTTTAGATTTTGAGTTTTAATTTATGTTTTTAGTTTTGTTCAGTATCTTAACTTGTTTAGTATTTGTTTCTATGGTTTGTTCTTGTTTTTACTAACTCTAACGCTAATAATTCAGATTTTGTTTTGTTTTGTTTTGTAAAGTTTAGCTAGTTAGTATGGATAGTTTGAGCGGAATCTCGGAATACCTTCGTACTTTGGATGAAATGTTCAAGGATACCGGAAGTTCACTGGAAAAGATTGGAGGTATCTTGGAAGAGAGTGAGAAAGATTTGGGGATTGAAACGGTTAATATGGAGGAAACGGGTGAAAACAAGGTTCAACTTCCCAAGAAGGGAAGAGTAGTAGTGTTCACTCAAGCACCTTTAACGGTGTATGATTCGTCACTAATGAGGTTTGGTACGCCTTGTAGTGTAGAAGGAGTAAGTGCTTGGGACGCGCAACTTAATATGGCTTATGGAGAAAACAACATTTTGGAAAAGGTTCTTGACGAAATTGGTCATGTACGTTTGGACTATGAAGCATATGGAAGAAGGATGGTTAAAAATCTTAAGGTCGATATTCATGGACACATTTTTGAAACGGATTTTGTTATGTTAGAATAAGGGAATGCGGATGAACCTAATGTATGTTTTGGTCGAGACTTTCTTGTCACGACCAAGTGTCAAGTTGATTTTGCAATGGGAGAAATGAGGATTAATATAACTGATTTGGAAGAAGGAAAAGGAGTGAACGAGATGCTAGTGGAAGTTTGTGCAAACATGGAAGAGAAAGAGGTGGAAGTAGTTAAAATGGGGAAATCAAATCGGAAGAAAACTTCATCAAACAAACTAACCCCAACCACAACCACCAAAAATGATTGCACACCATCATCACCTACCACTACAAATACTTTCAAACCTTTAACCGACAAACAAAAAGAAGCTATTTTAGAAAACCTAGAACAAAAGTTTCTTGAGCTTAATGAAAAGAAACCGGTGATAGAGGTACTTCAAGATTATGTGCTTTACCGTAAGAAATTGGATGCGGTGATGCTAGCGAGGGCTAGGTTGGAAGATAAGAATCTCACGGGGGAGGAGCGAGATAGAATTTTGTTTAGAGGCATGCCACGGAAGGAGAAGGATCCGGGTAATTTTGTGTTGCCAATAAAAGTGAATGGGACTACACCAGTTTATGCTTTAGCCGATACGTGGTCAAGTGTTAATGTGATGCCCTATCCATTGTTTATGACTTTAGGTCTAAGTAATCCGCAACCCAATCATTCGAAGCTTACTATGGCGGATAATTCTCAAGCGAAAGCAATGGGAGAGGTGAAGAATGTGAGAGTGCAAATTGGCTATCAACCGTATTTGGCTGATTTTCTTGTCCTAGATATTCCGGTGGACAAGAGTTTACCACTACTATTGGGGAGACCATTCCTACAAAATTGTGGTGCAATTATAGACATGGGAAGAGGCACAATGACTATTGATGATGGGATTTGAAGGCAAACATACTATCCGAAACCAAGAGGACCAACTTTGGAATTTATGGAGGAGTTAGAATTGATGGAAGTAGATGAGGATTTGACTTGTTTTGAAGTGGGACGTGATATACAAGGAAACCCAATGTATGGACCATTAGCTCCGCCTTATTTTGATATAGAGGACGAAATGGAACGTGCATTAGCGGTGGAAGCTTTCTATAACCCATTCAAAAACATATTAGTCTACAAGAAGTTGACCGACTTTTTAGGTTCTTTACCGGTGCAACTTAAGAATTTAGAATGGAGACCCGAGGGGTCGGGCACTTACAAGAGACAAACTGGAGATGGAGAATGGCATGTTAAGTTCGATATACTATGTCCGGATGGAAGAAGATTCATGAGAAAGTTCAAAACTTTTGAAACATTCCGTGAGTTGACCGGAAAATTTCAAAGTGAGGACATCCTAAGACAAGAGTATTTCGAGGAATTCTAAGGAGAAGACAAGGGACCGTAATAAACAAGCAATTATTTGCTTGAATTTCATGAACTATTTCTTTTTGATTTGATGCATTTAGGATTTCTGTTTCTCATTTCAGTTTTACATTTTTATTTTTATGATTGAGGTTATTTGGTTAATGCATTATGACTATGAATTTTTAGTTGAAGTTTTGGTTTAGTTCATAAGTATGATGAATTGAGTTTTTAAGATTGGATGATTGTTGAAATTTCCAAATGGTGGATGAATGTTGTGTGAATCTTTAACAGGATTTTTGAGTAAAAAAATTGTTGCTTGGAAGGTAAATGCCTAAGTAACATGAAAAAATGCAAAATTTGGCAAAATACATACCGAAACGGTTATGTCCATGACTGAACCGGTTGCATACAAGTATATATACCAAAAATTCATTTTTCCAGAAAAAAACACACACACACTAATTCTCCAACTGGGTTTTGAAAAATTCGTCCAAGAGAAGCTAATTGAAGATTGTTTAGGTTGCAAGAGAACATCATGGCACCCAAACAAGTAAGCATCTACATTCAATTAACTCAATTGAGGTTTAATTAGAGCATTTGATTCGAATTGCATATTAGGTCACCAATTTAGGGGTTTTTGTTATAATTCGAATTAAGTTGTAATATTTTTGGATTAAGTGGGTAATTGATATAGGAATGCATTGCAAAAAGAATTGTATTGATTGATTCACCATGGAATGAATATTAGATGATTGAATTTTCGGATTTGATTAGGTTGTGCTAGTGAATCAAGATAAGTTGCAATTGGTGATTCCTAATGGTAGATGATGGGTTTTTTTATGAGCAATTGATACCACATTATTGATTAGAACTAATGATTGAAGAATATAGGTTTTATTAAGTTGAGTTCTAAGATGATGAATGTGTGATGATTTGAGGTTTGAAAAGCAAATTTAGAGTAATTCAAGGATGTAGAAACCATTGAGGATGTTAGAATGCAATCTAGGAGTGGATTGGACTTAGAAAATTCAAGTGAGTAAGGGTTTAAAAGGCAAAAGCCTTATGCAGATTGTACAACCGATCCGGTTGCGCAGCGCAACCGACCGGTTGGATTTGGCCAAAAGGAGTAACCGATTCGGTTTCTCTGCAACCGAATCCGGTTCTAGGTTCTGTGTTAAAAAATTTTGAAATTTTGAAGTGGACCTTAGAGGGTTCCATGAACCTTCCCGTTTGTTCTAACACTCTTATATTGTCTTATATTTATGATTTCTACAGAGAATTGTTGTAGGTAGCTCAAGCTCGAGGCCAGTTCCAACGAACCCGATTGTTACAAAGTTTTGTCAAAGGAACGAGAGGAAGAAAGTCAAGTATAGCTTGAAGACGGAAGAAAATGCTAACTTAAAGTTCAAAGATCTCACCGACGGGGAGAAGCATGCTTTCCGGGAAAGGTTATCGAAATTGCAAAATAGGACATGTTTGGTTCCGAGGGTGATTGATTGTGATTTGTTTGCGGAGTGTGATTGTGAAGAGGAGTTGAGAAGAATGATGCGGACATCTTATGTGTATCCAGCGGATGGGGATTCGTTCGAAGATTTGTCATGGGAAAGAGCATTTAGCATCGATGAAGAGGTCTATCGAGAATGGTGTATGGAGTTCTTTTCAACCATGTATTTTGAAAGAAAGGTGAATGTTCGGAACTTGATGGAGGAAGTTTATGTTTGGTTTAGGCTTTGTGGAAGGGATCATGCTTACACTTTGTCGGCTTTTGGCGTGGCTCTTGGTTTGTATGAGCCACATGAGGTTAATCATCGGTTATTTGAAGCTCACTTTTCGAGGCTTCGGAGGTTTGAAAAAGACTTTCCTAGTGTACCCACCTATTGGAATCGAGTGGGAGATCCTTCTTGCGCTAGGAGGAATGCCGCTACCATCAGGAATCCATTAATGAGGATACTTCACAAATTGATAGTGACTGGGCCGTTTAATAGGTATGGAAGCAGGGACAAATGTCAGAAACCGGACTTATGGGTTATGATGTTATTGGAGGAAACTAAGGACGGTAATGCGATTTGGCAGATAGCCGAGTATTTGTCTAGGAGGGCCCCGGGAATCAAGAGCAATAGCAACATTTGTGGAGGACATTTCGTGACAAGATTGGCGAAGAATCTTGGGTATTATGTTGATGAGGAATTGGCTAAGTGTGGAGAGCCAAAGTATACTGAGATGTGGAGTGCAAAAGGTTTTGGGAATGCTTTGAATAGAAGATTGAAAACCTTGGGGTTATGGGTTGAACCTCAACAACAACAACAACAACCACCACAGCAGCAGGAAAGTATACCAATGGAGAACGTGCAAGCGGGTACGTCCAGTAGTTTTGATTCAGGTTGGGGAGAGTGGAACCAACATTTAGATGAGATTCAATGTAGGGATGTGTGGAGAGACTCGATGATGTTGAGAAACAACTACATCAATGAGTATTCAATGCCTATCTTTCAACACATGGCTCGTGAAGCCAATTACGAGTTGCCACCCTACAATCCACCTAATGTTCCACCATATCCTTTCCCCTACACTTCTTATCCTGGACCCTATCCGTATCCATATCCTGGGTACGCACCATTTCCTGATCCAGTGCCCGCATATGGTCGATTACCTGAGGTTGGTGGAGTAAGCTATGATGTTGGAGGATCGTCATCAGGAGTTGGAGGAAAGAAGAAGAAGAGGAGAGTTCGTTCGGAGATTGTGGACGAAAACTATGTAACCGAAAGTGATGATGATGATGAGTATGATGATGAAGAAGGGGACGAGATGAGCGAGGACGACGAGTGATCGTGGATCATTCGTGATTTGTGGTTTCAAAGACAATGGTTATGATGTGTTAAACAATATTATTTCTATCTCTTTAACTATTTCTTTAGGTCGATTAACATATTTTGCTTGGTTTTATCTTGTTTTTAGTAGCATTTGCATTTGGATTGTTTTGTTTTGTTTTGTGTATTGTGTGTTGCAGTTTTTGTTTGCAGGATGGATGTGTCGGAAGCTTATTGATGGTCAAATATTTGGAGTTCGATAACTCACATGCTTTCTTATGACCCAATATGCGTGTTGCATATTCTATCCCGTGGTATCTTTTAACTATTTCTTTTTCCCATTTTCTTTACTTTGAAGTTCATTTTATTACATTGAGGACAATGCAAAACTTAAGTATGGGGGAGGGAAGAAAATAGGAAAAATGATACGAATTTTTAATTTTTAGATAACTTTTGGATGCAAGTGATTAGAAGGAATTCGCCCTTGATGGTCTAGTTATTTTCACGCATTATTGATAAATATTTAAAAAAATAACTTGGGAATTTCAATGGTAAAATAAGGTTTTTGAAAAAAAAAATTGGATTTGAACCAAATTACGGAAGTAATTCATTTTGGATTCGATAGCATTTGCTAGCACGCATTATAGCCTTTTTCCCACGCAATTGTGAAGTTTCTTTTTGTATAAAACACATCTTTTGTTTTATATTTGCTATGAGTGTGCCGGTGATTATGTCGATTCTAGAACTTGTGCTAGTTATGCATTACAGTTAAAATCGCTCTCGAGTGATATAAATATGTTCAAGTGATAAGAGGCATCGTAAGATTTAACCCAAATGGCCTTCCATTTACATCTAATGATATATTAGCTAGCCACATCGGTTAGTTAACCACCTTTATATGGACCCATTTGTTAGTGCTCATCTTTAGCACTAGATACCCTGAGTACACCCTCCGAGTCATCCTTTTCATTTTTGTTAAAATCCAGAAAAATACAAAAAGATTTTACACTTTTAACTTTAGTCAACCCTTGTCATGTCTATTGGTTTGTTGCTAGTTGTTTGGAATGCTAGATTGTTTTTTATGATTATGAAGAAGCTACACTTTGTTTGTAGTGTGTACCATTCTCCATCATAGATGAAAGAGACGTCTTTCTCGATATTTTTTTTTGTGGTGTATGCTTACACTAAGTGTGGGGGAATTTTGTTATGTGAAAAAAAAAATGGTTATAGCCAATGAGCTATATGAAGGATATTGATTAGCCAATGAGCTAAATTGAGTTATACATATTTGCGGAGATCGATATTTGAAGAGGTGAAATAATCATTTCGGGATTGTGGTTTGTATGATGGCTAGCAACATGGAGGTTTAGACTTGAATTTATTTTCTTTTAACACCAATTTCATAAACCATCCCATGCCTTATCCATACCCTTTATGAACCCTTAGCCGTAACGATATAACCCGAATAAAAGCCCTCTTTGATGAATTTATTTTCTTTGTTTTGATACTTGTACAAGCTTATGGTAAAAAGCATTGATCATGACTAGGCGTTGAGTGATTTACATATACCCACCAATATATGAGTGTTGAGTGAATTCTTAAAATCATTCGTGAGGTGTTCTAGTTATGTTATTTAAAGTGTTTGGTTCATTTTTAAAAGTTTTCACATATTAAAAGCAAACCAATGATTATCTCTGTTGGGATGATTGTTACATTTTTGGAATCATGGTGTCAAGACCATTGAAATCAATCTTTACAAATGTTAGACCTACTCGAGGGCGAGTAGAGCTTAAGTGTGGGGGAATTTGATAACGCCTAAAATGAACATGTTTTTAGTAGCGTTATTGTTGGTTTTGTGCATGATAATCGACTATATTTACTCATAACTGTTGCAAAAGTGCAAAAGATACGTATTGTGTATGTATATGTAGCCAGGTATCACGAATGATGAAGAAATGAAGTTTTTATGCACATTTGGAAGATTCTCGAAGAAAGAAGTCGAGCAAGGAAGCTTTTGGATTCAATGATTGGGAATTACAATGATTTCTAAGTATCTACAGCAAGGAAAGATCAAGTTTTGCCTTGGAAATCATCAGCGAGAGCAAAGAATGAAGCGTATAAACAAGAAAGTCAACAAAAGTCAAATCAGCAACACCCAACCGTTCGGTCGTGGCCCGTAACCGGATTCGGCTGGGCATATGGTCAAATCGCAACCGATCCGGTTGCCATCGCAACCGATCCGGTTGCATGAACTGCAGTTACACAAAGTTGCATTTATTGTTGCCTTAACTCCCCATAATCATTGGAGGCCGATCATTTCTTGATATTAACTTGTTGGGAACGTTTTTGGTCAGTTGAGCAAGCATACTTGGCTATATAATGAACCTAGTCCTAGTTTACTAGGTGTGACACAACAAAAAGTGTATTAGTTTACATCAAAACTAATACCAACCATATTATTCAGCCCAAAAGCTTAGTTCTTACTGAAAAACGTCCAGGAGCAAGGAGGGAACAATTCTCATCCATAGTTTTGTAATTTGGAGTTATACGGTGAATCTAGGTGATTAGAGGCACGTGGTTGCTACAATCCACGAATTCTAATTCTTGTAATCGCAAAAGTTTAGGTATTCTATGAACTTTGTTATGGATTTCTATTCTCTTGAATTATTGGAATTACTTTGTTATGATTTGTGTTTAGTTATTATTATTATCATGGATTAGTTTTGGGATATACTTTTGTGTTGGGATGTAGTTAATCATACTAGTGTTCTTATATGTGATGCATGTATATATGATCTTGTTTAAATGAGTTTGTTGGAAAAATACTAGACTTGGTTTGATTTGTTGATAAAACATGTTTTAAGAAAAAGGACCGAAAGGATTTCTCTTGTGTTTTATTCCAAAAAGTTGAGTGACAAACTAGTATGGGGATATGGTGATTGACAACCACCATGTTTGCTTATTAAAACAAGACTAGTAACATTTTCATCACGAAAGGGTCGAAAGATTCGTAAGAACAAGTTTAATAAGAACATGTTGCAAACAAATGGATTTTCTAAAGGATAATCATTAGGTTAAGGACCGAAAGGATTACCTATATGTTTTTGTTCTTAGAATGATTTTTACAAACATATACCATGGTTGGGGGATCATTTGCTTATGATTTGTGCATCACATCAAGAGTTTACACCAAACCTTCATGAAAACTATTTATGATTGACTATAGACTACACACAAGTATATATATTTCTTATTATTGAATTTCACTATAAACATCACTATTTGAGGAAGCCTTGACAAGCTTTCTTGTTAGAATCTTTTCATAAAAACAGTTTCAAACACAAAATCCCTTGGGACGATCTCGACTTACCAAACTTTGCTATCTCGGACGAGTATACTTCCTCGTATGTGTTAATAGAATTAGACGGTTAAATCGCGTTTATAAATTTTTAAAACTTGCACTACACGTAACACATCAAGCATGTACTTCTGCTATTATTTTAGTTGTGATTTTAGGAGTGCCTTTAGTGTGTATGATAAAATGTCTTAAAGAAATTTGCATAAAGTTTTGAGCACTACTGCGGAGTAAAATGTTGAGCATTATGTTGTATTTTGTATGCTCTCCAAGTGTTTGTGAATATGTCTCTTAAACACTACCATTGTTTTTGAAACTGGAAACTATTGACGTTCATATTCTTCATCGATATTATATAGTTTTAAGGGTTGTTTTTTGGTAAAGACAATTTTTAGCGTTTTTATTGTGGATCAAATACGTGAATGTCTTTGGATTAAAAAAATTTTAAAAAATAATACGTAATATTTGTCACCTACATTGTTACTAAGTTATCAATATGCATCATGCTATTGGTTCATTGTTTTATTGCATATACTTTTCTTGATTTGTACAACATCAGTTTTTGTGAACTTATTTTGTTGTGGATAATGCAAAACCTTTGTTGTGTATCAAAAAGTGAGTATCTTCGTGTAGATAGTTGATGTCTTGATATTTGGTAGTCGGGTTGTATTTTCGCTTTTTGTTTCTTTGACTTTCCTTTGATAAGTAACTTCTTGGGTCGGGATGATTTTTATTCAAGTATTTGTAGTAACTCATATACTTTAAATGGTATTATATGGAAAAAAAAGTATGAAGAGAAAAAAGAGTTTGATGAGCTCACAAGATCAATACCTTTTTGGGATAGAAGTTGATGAGCTCACAAAATCAATACCTTTTTGGGTTTGTGCTTCCTATAAGGTGTAAAAAAGCTATGTTGAAATTAAGATAAATATATTTGCTTTTGGTGTGCAACTTGGTAGGTTGCTCTGCTTTGTGGCTTCACTAATGTGGCTTCAACTTAGTGAATCTTATAGTTGTAGATTTTAACAGTAAGTAGTATGCTATGATTTATTTGAAAATTTGAGATTTTGATTTGGTTTTTCTTATGTTTGTGTTTACCTTTTTTATTGCATCCTTTCGTTGTGCAACTAAAAAGCAAGTTTTGAAAGGTTTTATGGATATTTAAATAATAGTATGTCCGGATTCGAACTCGAGACTTCGGGATTGCACACATTACGTATAAGAATTGATGTACATAATTAATATAAATAAAACGTTATTATTATTAATTATTAGTCACTAAATAAAACATAACGATAGTTAAATAATTAACGAGGTTTGGTTAACGGTCGTTAAATATTAACTAGAAGGACTAAGAATGAAATTAGAAGTCGGGAAAGTTCTAGAACCCCTTGTGGGTCTTTGGCCGATCGGTTATGGGTTCCCAAACCCTAACCCACACAAACTTGGTCACCAAGTTAGGTTACCTATAAATACAAACCCTTGTATTAATTCATAACTTAATCTTGGATCACCAATAACCTAATTTCTCCTCTCCTCTCTCCCTCTTTGTGTGGCCGGTCGAAACTCCCAAACCCGATTTCGATTTTTCTTAACTCAAAGAAACAAGTGTTTGGTTTATTTGTGATTCAAGGAACTAGCTTTTCCACATTAAATCGCTATTAGTACGTGTGTACAAGAACGAAGGACAAGCACGCTTGAGCTTGTGAATCTTGGTGGTCGATTTCTTGTTGGGTCGATTTGTGTAAACCCTTAATTAGGGTTTTGGGTTTTGGTTCTTGTTTAATCAACGTTTGATTCTTGAATTGCTAAAAGGTACGCACTTTCTTGTTTGGTTAATTATTTACATATATTATTCCTATTGTCTTCCGCTGCATGCTTTGATGATGTTATTTGATTTATATATAATTTTTATGAGTATTAAATTCCAACAGTGGTTTCAGAGCCAGGTTAATATGATGTAATTAATTACCGAAACACATAAAAATTGTATCTTTATGATTATTTGCATGTTTTTTATGGTTTCTAGGGTTTTGAATTCGAAACCCTAATTTTATTTATTATGGGTCGATTACCCTAAATTTATTTAATTAGGTTTTAATTTTGTAAAACTTGTAGAAACCCTAGGATTGCATGCTTATTTTATGTGGTTAATTAATGAATAATTGTTATGTGTCATGTAATATGCGTATCTTGGGTGATAATTGTTATGCGGAATCCATGGTGGAACATGCATGTTTTGCCATGGAGTATTGTTTATTGTTTATTGATTAATTGTTAAGTGATACACACATGTTTTATTTATTTAATAATTATTGAATTGGGGAAGACCTCAATTATATCTAATAAAATTCGTTATGTGCTAATTGGTATACTATTAACTTCGGCTTACGCAATCGACTTGTCGATGTATGTGGCTCATCTTCTCGCGAGATGAAAGTCCTAGTTAATGTATGCATTTATTTACGACTAGAATTGTTATTAGAGTTTATTGAAATAATTATGCATGTGGCTAATTGTTTTTACATATGTTAAATTGTTTAGTTATATGTTTATATTATTTGAGTGTGTTTAATTTTTATTAAAATGTTTTTTTGTTTATATATTGTTTGACATGTTAGTAAGCAAAAAGGGTTTTTTATGAATAGAAATTTAAATGGACTAAATAATGGCGAAATTGATTTGTTATCTAAGAATTATTCTTGAACTTTTAATCGATTGATGCGACTGTACTAAATGGTTAGAACGGCTCACCCACTAGAACAAACTATAAAGGGGTATTTAAGAAGTGAGCACAGTCTCACTGAATGGATGTCTAAGGTTATGCCTCAGCGCCTACCTGGTCCTCTGCCCCCTGTGCGTTCGATTGAAGCTACCTAGTATAACCATTCTATGTACGAAGCATCTTAGTGCAAAGTTGTAAGTTTCTCAACGCATCGATTAAAACTTTGTAGAATTCAATCTTAGCAATTAAAATCTATTGTAAGTTTTTTTGAAAATTTTATGTTATAAAGTTGTATGCATGCTTCTTTATACATAAGTTTTGATTACACATCAAAAAAATTGTACCCTTTAAATTTAAGTTTATGCCATCTAATGATATGAAACACTTGAAATTGTAATTTAGTTATGTGAGACCTTGATCTAGATTACAATAACGAGGTGAATTATTTTTTTGTGTGAGACCTCAGCTTTATGATTTGCAGTTTCTAAATTAGACAACTTAATTAAGTTAGTTAGTGAGACCTATAACTTAAGGCATAAGATGGGATAAAACATGCTTACGTTTTGCATTAATTGTTTTGGCAAAATTGTAAATCCCATAATTTTTGGAATTGAAAACTTGTTTGTCAATTATCGTTTTTCAACGATTACCTATTCTATACTTTCACCACTAGCAGATCAACAGATGTGGTGGAACTATGATAATGAGGATCCAATATTCAAGGAAAATACTATGGTTAATATGAATATTGACCAAAGGGTATTTTATTTTCTTGAATGTTTACTTATCGAAAGTACTAACTTTTGAACTTTTATTTCTGTAGAAATGGCTCAAGCTGAATCTACTGCACTAGCCTCGTCGTTCAAATCTATGTTTGATCGAGAGAAATTGACTGGTAGCGCGAATTTCAATGATTAGTATCGGCAACTCAGAATTGTCTTGAGGGTTGCCAAAAGACTCAATTATTTGACTACGCCTTGTCCTACTGAACCTGCAGCTGATGCTACTGCTGAAGCACGAGCTGCATGGCAATCTGAGTATGACAAGTATAATGAGGTCGCCTGCATTATGCTCGGGAGTATGAACTCAAGCTTGCAAAAGCAATTTGAGAATTACTTCCCTAATCTCATGCTGGAAGAATTGCAAAGGTTGTTTGAAAAGCCTGTGACTGTAGAGCTGTATGACTTGATTGATGCTCTTCATAGTTGCAAGCAAGGAGAAGGGAAACCTGTAAGCGCCCACTGCCTGGAAATGATGAGTTACATGGACCAGTTGGGGCGTTTGAACTATGTCTACCCTAATGACATACAAATTGGCCTGATCAACAGATCCCTTAACAAGGAATTTGATGGTTTCGTGCGCAATTATAATATGCATTGCACGGGGAAGACAGTCAGTGAGGTACATGCAATGCTCATTGATTACGAAAAAGGTTTGCCCAAGAAGGCCTCTACACCTACGGTTTTGACCATCCAGAAGGGTAGAATTTCTAAGCCTAATAAGCCGCTAGCGAACAAGAAAGGGAAAGGTAAGGGTAAAGTTGATAATGGAAAACAAGTTATGACTTATCAGCAAGAACCCAAGAAGTACCCTCCCAAAAAGCGTGAGAATCCGAAGAGGGATCAGGCTTGTCATCACTGCACCGAGGTTGGACACTGGAAGAGGAATTGTCCGCTGTACCTTGATGAGTTGCGCAATAAGAGGTATAAAAATACTGGCACTGTGGCCAGTACTTCAGGTACTCTTTTGATGATAGAATTATTTGCTTTTCCTCATAAAATAAATTCCTGGGTATATGATACTGGATGTGGTATTCACATATGTAATACACTGCAGGGACTTAGAGGAGCAAGGAAGCTTGCCTATGGACAGCAATACCTGCACGTGGGTAATGGAGCACATGCAGTCGTTGAAGCTATAGGCACGTTTGATTTAGTTTTACCTTCGGGTTTAGTACTGTCATTAAACGATTGTCATTACGCACCTTCCATTGTTAGGGGTGTCGTTTCTGTTTCCTTGTTAAAAGATATTGGTTTCGTTCATACATTTACTGATTATGGAATTTCGATTTATTTAAATGATGTTTTTTACTTTAATGTTATTCCAGTAAATGGTGTGTTTGAAATTGATTTGCATGATAATGTAATTGATAAAAATAATTCTGTCTTTAGCATCAATAATAAAAGAATCAAAGGTGATTTGGATTCTTCATTTCTTTGGCATTGTAGACTTGCTCATATAGGCAAGAAACGCATGCAACAGCTGCAACACGATGGGCTTTTGCAAGACATCAATGATGAATCATTTGATAAATGCGAATCTTGCATATCTGGGAAGATGACCAAGAAATCTTTTACAAATAGTTTAGAAAGGGCTTCTGATCTTCTTGGTGTGATACATACTGACGTATGTGGACCACTAAGACATGTGTCAAGAAAGGGTGCTAGCTACTTCTTAACCTTTACTGACGATTTCAGTCGTTATGGTTATGTTTATTTACTTAAACATAAACATGAAGTCTTTGAAACATTTAAGGTTTTTAAGAGTGAAGTAGAACTGCAACTAGGAAAGAAGATTAAAGCTCTTCGATCTGATAGAGGTGGTGAATATTTAAGCCAAGAGTTTAAAGATTATCTAGCTGAGTGTGGTATTGTCCAGCAACTCACATCTCCGTATACTCCACAACAAAATGGTGTATCTGAGAGAAGGAATCGTACATTGCTAGATATGGTTCGATCGATGTTTAATCTTACAACTATTCCCTTATCCTTTTGGGATTATGCTTTGGAAACTGCTGTTCGCATATTGAATATGGTTCCAACTAAGAAGGTTGATAAGACTCCTTATGAAGTGTGGTATGGGAAACCTCCCAACTTGTCTTACTTAAAGGTCTGGGGTTGTGAGGCGTTTGTTAAACGTGACTTTAAGCTGCAACAAAGATCTGTTAAGTGTGTCTTCGTAGGATACCCAAAGGAAACAATGGGTTACTACTTTTACTTTCCACCTGAAAACAAAGTAATTGTTGCTAGGTATGGAGACTTTCTTGAAAAAGATCTCATATCTCATGAATTCAGTGGGAGAGTTTATGATCTGGAAGATGATCAAGAAGACACAACACCTTCTGAAAACACTAGCCAACCTCAAGTAGAACCTGAAAGTCTGGGCGTTCCACCTGAGATTGAAGTGGTTCCCATTCGTAGATCCGCAAGGGCTACGCGTGCACCTGAGCGTCTATGTCTCAACGTAGAAGCTGAGGAAAATTTGTTAGGGGATCTTGGTGAACCTGCTAACTATAAAGCTGCCATGATGAGTCCTGAAAAGGAAAAATGGCGAGTTGCAATGAATGGGGAAATGCAATCCATGAAAGATAACGAAGTCTGGATAGAGGTTGACTTACCTCCAAATGCTAAGGTAGTTGGAAGTAAGTGGCTCTTTAAGATAAAGACTGACATGGATGGCAATGCACACACCTATAAAGCTCGTCTTGTAGCTCAAGGTTATACTCAAACCTATGGGGTAGACTACGAGGAGACATTTTCTCCTGTAGCAGACATTAGAGTTATTAGGATTCTTATAGCCATAGCTGCGTACTATGACTATGAGATATGGCAAATGGATGTCAAAACTGCCTTCTTAAATGGTCGCCTAGATGAGGACATCTATATGGCGCAGCCTGAAGGGTTTGTGAATCCAAAGTTTCCGAAGCATGTATGCAAACTTCAAAGATCCATTTATTGATTGAAGCAAGCATCTAGGCAATGGAACAAGAAGTTTGATGAAGAAATCAAGAAATTTGGTTTCACTCAAAATCTTGATGAGCCATGTGTGTATCACAAGGCTAGTGGGAGTAATGTTATTTTCCTTGTCTTGTATGTCGATGACATATTGATCATGGGAAAAGACATTCCAAGTATGCAAGATGTAAAGTCTTATCTTGGAGAGTGCTTTTCTATGAAGGACTTAGGGGAAGCAGCATTTATTCTGGGAATCAAGATCTACAGAGATAGATCAAGGCGGTTAATTGGACTAAGCCAAAGTGCTTACATTGATAAAATACTGAAGAGATTTAGTATGCAAAATTCCAAGAAGGGATATTTGCCAATGCAAGTTGAACATGGCTTAAGTAATAAACTATGCGCGTCAACACCTGCTGAGGTGGATTACATGAAGAAAGTTCCTTATGCTTCGGCTGTAGGATCTATCATGTATGTTGTGAGATGTACAAGGCCTGATGTGGCGTTTGCACAGAACATTACCAGTCGGTATTAACAGAACCCAGGTGTGAAACACTGGCAAGCTGTTAAGAACATTCTTAAGTATCTAAGGGCTACTAAA
The DNA here is from genome assembly GCA_019973895.1 of Chrysanthemum seticuspe. Taxonomy (NCBI): domain Eukaryota; kingdom Viridiplantae; phylum Streptophyta; class Magnoliopsida; order Asterales; family Asteraceae; genus Chrysanthemum; species Chrysanthemum seticuspe. The sequence goes on from BPTQ01000005.1 coordinate 32,049,349, forward strand.
GAAATGTTTCTAGTGTATGGAGGAAATCCATATGCAGAACTTGATGTTATAGGTTTTTGCGATGCGTCATTCCAAACTGATAAAGATGATACGAAGTCTCAGACGGGTTATGTCTTTGTCATTAATGGAGGAGCAGTTGACTGGAAGAGCAAGAAGAAAACAACGGTTGCGATGTCTATTACAGAAGCTGAGTACATAGCTGCTTCAGAAGCTACGATGGAAGCTGTTTGGATTAGGAAATTCATTTCGGGACTCGGAGTAATGCCCTCAATCGAATTACCTTTAAATGTGTATTGTGACAACTCTGCTGCAATAACATTTGCCAATGAGCCTGGAGTCATGAAGGGCGGCAGACATTTTCCTCGTCGATATCACTATGTTCGAGAACAAGTCGACATAGGTGAAATCAATCTACTCAAAGTTCATACAGATGAAAATCTAGCTGATCCCTTTACGAAGCCTTTGCCAAAAGATAAACTTACTGACCATGCTGATGGGATAGGACTTCGTTTAGCTAGTAGTCTCATGCAGATCTGTGATTAGTATTTGGATAAAGGATGTTATGAACAAATATTACTTTAATGAAATAAAATAGTTGTTTATGTTTATTTTTCATTTTCTTAATATTATATCCTATATTTGCATGTTTAATCCGTGAGTAACTTATGTTATTCTAAATAGTCCGTTGTCAATCAATGATGTGGGAATGTCATTGAATTAAGACAAATATAAGTTTTGGTAGAATATACTTTAAAGTATATTGATGCGTGGGACATACCAGATTCACATGATATTCAATGAATTGAATATAGGACTCATCCCAACTTTACATGATGATACTTTATGGGTCTTTGTCATTAAGTATATCATGAAGTGTTTATCCTCAGACTTGAGATACCAGATAACTGATATGAATGTAGTGCATTTGTGTAAGATAGTCTAACGCTATCCGTAACTGGTAGTTATAAGGGCTATTTTCGGAAGATTTGCAAAATTCATGAGTTATGTTTGTAGATAAGAGAATTTGTTCCTTTGAATTTGTTTCAAAGCATAATACTATATTTGGGCCCCTCGTAGGGTTGACAAGATGTTTGTATGGCCATACCCAAGATCTATCTGGAATACGTTCAGATGATTTGGTAATCTTGTTCAATCATATACAACGAGAAACAGAATGTTAACTTATGAAATGACTTGATCCATATTCATAGTTAATGTAGTATTAGTACAAAAGGATAAGTAAAAATGATGAATCATTAAATGGTTTTTTCCAGGAGACCATGCTCGATTCGATCTGGGGGCGTTGGCGTGTGAAAGCTAGACTAACCAATGTCATTACTATATTTAGTAATATCCAAGTGGGAGCTGAAAGGTTTTATGGATATTTAAATAATAGTATGTCCGGATTCGAACTCGAGACTTCGGGATTGCACACATTACGTATAAGAATTGATGTACATAATTAATATAAATAAAACGTTATTATTATTAATTATTAGTCACTAAATAAAACATAACGATAGTTAAATAATTAACGAGGTTTGGTTAACGGTCGTTAAATATTAACTAGAAGGACTAAGAATGAAATTAGAAGTCGGGAAAGTTCTAGAACCCCTTGTGGGTCTTTGGCCGATCGGTTATGGGTTCCCAAACCCTAACCCACACAAACTTGGTCACCAAGTTAAGTTACCTATAAATACAAACCCTTGTATTCATTCATAACTTAATCTTGGATCACCAATAACCTAATTTCTCCTCTCCTCTCTCCCTCTTTGTGTGGCCGGTCGAAACTCCCAAACCCCAAGGGATTTCGATTTTGCTTAACTCAAAGAAACAAGTGTTTGGTTTATTTGTGATTCAAGGAACTAGCTTTTCCACATCAAATCGCTATTAGTACGTGTGTACAAGAACGAAGGACAAGCACGCTTGAGCTTGTGAATCTTGGTGGTCGATTTCTTGTTGGGTCGATTTGTGTAAACCCTTAATTAGGGTTTTAGGTTTTGGTTCTTGTTTAATCAACGTTTGATTCTTGAATTGCTAAAAGGTACGCACTTTCTTGTTTGGTTAATTATTTACATATATTATTCCTATTGTCTTCCGCTGCATGTTTTGATGATGTTATTTGATTTATATATAATTGTTATGAGTATTAAATTCCAACAAGTTTAACTAAGCATCTATTTTAAAGCTAGATTTTTTGGTCGTTCTATGAAGAGTAACCATAAATCGGTTGATGAGAAGTCTAAGAAAAACTCGGAACTTAATTCGTTTATTCGTTGTAGTTAGCTTTTGTCGATAAGGATGATAACTAACATATAGAAGCTTTAACTAAAGATGTTGCAACTTTGACATAGGAAGGGAACATTCATACCTTCTTAATCATTATTACGCAAGAGATTAGAAGTAGTAAATGCGATTTTCAAAGGGTCGAATTGCTAAAGTCCATTATTAATTAAAGAGACATACCATATTGCTTGCTACATACCTTTGTAAGTGTTTAGATTATTGTTGCCTTATTTATAATTCAGGAGTTTACGCATATAACTATCGATTTGTTTATGAGTCTTCACTTATATGATTACTTTTAACTTCATCATGAATATACACGGCAACTTTACTATTGGAAAGAGAACTTTTATGGAGTTGGTTTTTACATCAAGTACATAAGCAACTTATGAAGTTGGTTTCTATATTGATAAGAGACTCATAAAGCCTGCATGTGTTTGATACTTGATACGAGGCTGGCACTCCAACTAATGATCCAATTTGTTAAATTTGTCATCAAAAAAGGCTTAGGTGGACAATTTGACTGTTGGTCCATTTAATTGTTTGAGGATAGAGCCGAGACTAATAAAAGGATGTAAAGTTTGTTTAATTTGCTTCTAAACAATCCAGTATTCTAGTTATTGAGCGAATAAAATGCAAAATGTAAAAGTAATTTATGTAACATTGTTTTATTACTTAGCTTTATAATTTAGCCTTTAAATGAATTAGAGAAAGTAATCAAAGGTCTATCCTTTTACATGCTAAACAATCTAATCTCTTACTCCTTATATAATAAGAGAAGGAGGAATTTTCTTTTGCTTACCCTTATTTTGGTGCTTACCAATGGACAAATCTCCACCATCCATCTAGTTTAAGAATTAACCTAAGATTTAATATTTAAACCTAAGTCCATGTTTTTTTTCTTGTCTTTTTGTCTTCCTTTTTTATTCACCTTTTTTTTATTTCATTTATTATTATTATTTTTTTGTTAATTCCCGTTTTTTTATAAATGAACGTTTTTTTTTTTTTTTTTTTTTTTTTTTTTTTTTTTTTTTTTTTAATTTTTAAAAATGCGTTATTCGCGTTTTTTTATTAGTGTTTTTTTCCGCTTTCATACGTTTTCGTATTTTTTCATCCGTTTTCATCTGTTTCGTCCGTTTTCCAACGTTTTCCTCCATTTTCTTACGTTTTCGCCCGTTTTCGTTCATTTTCATACGTTTTCGTCCGTTTTCATTCGTTTTCGTCCGTTTTTTTACGTTTTCGTGTTTTTCGTCTGTTTTTATACGTTTTCGTCAGTTTTCCAACGTTTTCCTCCATTTTCTTACGTTTTCGCCAGTTTTTTACCGTTTTCATACGTTTTCGTCCATTTTCATACGTTTTCATCCGTTTTTTTATGTTTTCATGTTTTCGTCATTTTTTATACGTTTTCGTCCATTTTTATACGTTTTAATCCGTTTTCATAGGTTTATATACGATTTCGTCCATTTTCATATGTTTTCGTCCGGTTTTCATATTTTCTTTCATTTTTAGACGTTTTCGCCCGTTTTCGTTCGTTTTCATACGTTTTCGTTCGTTTTCATACGTTTTCGTCTGTTTTTTTAGGTTTTCATGTATTTTTGTCCGTTTTTAGTTGTCTCTATTTTTATGTTTTCATGTATTTTCGTCCGTTTTCAGACGTTTTCGTCCGTTTTTTACGTTTTCTTCCATTTTTAGACGTTTTCGTCTGTTTTCAGACGTTCTCGTCCGTTTTTATACGTTTTCGTCCGTTTTCATCCGTTTTTATAAGTTTTTGTCCATTTTCAGACGGTTTTGTCCGTTTTGATACATTCTTATACGTTTTTCATTCATTTTTATACGTTTTTGTCCGTTTTCAGACGTTTTCATTTTGATTTTTGTAAGTGACACTTATTTATCTCTTGTGATATAACACTGTAAGAAAGATGAAGAGTATTACATTCTTTATCATGTATGTGTTATCAGTTGGGATAATCAACTAAGAATGTGATGATTCTGATGATTGGGGTTATTTGTGTTTTTGAAAATACTTAGAAAGATTTTTGTGTTTTATGATATTATGAACTATTAGAAAAGTTTTTCAACTGAAAACAAGAGATGTTATGATACTTTTGTTAGACTTGTGGTGGATTTTTCTATTTAATAGATACATTGTGCATGTTTCGATAGGTTTTATCGCGGGATTTGAAAATATCTATGGTTGAATCAGCAAACTAAAGAAGCTATGGTTGAAGAAAGCACACATCTTTATAAACAAACTGAGGAAGCTCAAACACCTGTGATATGACACATGATATCACAGGTGATATCACCTCACTTGTAATATCACATGATATCACACGTGATATCATGTGTGATAACACAGGTGATATCACCTGTGATATCATGTGTGATATCACCGGTGGTAGTATGTGTGATATCATAGTTTATATCACTTGTGATATCACCAGTGATATCACTTCTGATATCATGTGATATCAAAAGCGATGTGATATCACCTGTGATATCATGTGTGATATCACAGGTGTTTGAGCTTGCTAAGTTTGTTGTGCTTTCTTCAACCATAGCTTCTTTAGTTTGTTGATTCAACGATAGATATTTTTAAATCCCTCTATAAAACCTATCGAAACATGCACAATGTATCTATTAAAAAGAAAATGCCACCACAAGTCTAACCAAAGTATCATAACATCTCTTGTTTTCAGTTAAACACCTTTTTTAATATTTCATATTATCATAAAACACAAAAATCTTCCTAAATATTTTCAAAAACACAAATAAAAAAATGAACAGAATCATCACAGTGATATAATAAGTGATGTATATTATTATTTCTTTCATATATACTTGGTAAAATACTAAGTTCTTATCACATCTGGTAAGAATGTAATATTTCACATTCTTAGTTGAGTATCAAAATTGTTAACACATACATGATGAAGAATGTAATACTCTTCATCTTCCTTACAGTGTTATATCACAAGAGATAATAAGTGCCACTTAAAAATATCAAACTGAATAAAATTGAAGCAAACTATGAAAATAGAGATTTGAAATATTCTCAAACTCAAACAAGTGTTGCATTAAATTAGCATTTTTTTGAACAAAATAAGAATTCACCTAAACAGACTTTAACCATTTTATTTCTACTAAGAGTATAATATCACAAGTGATAGATAACACTGGTTGCATTAAAAAAATATACGCTTGTCAATTGCGATGAAAAGTACAAAAACTATCATGTAACTGAAAATTATAAAAATATTAGAAAACACATAGGTGATAATATATAAAAATATACAGAACAAAGAAATATCTCAGGTGATATTAAATGTTAAAAAAACATGCTTGTTTGTTTATGAAATATTACAAGTGATATTAGACATTAACTTTTTTTTATAAAATATCACAATTGATATTAGACATGTAATATAATAGAGTTTAATAATAAGCATGAAAACGTATGAAAATAGACGAAAACGTATAAAAAAACTACAAAAAACGGACGAAAACGTATGAAAACGGACGAAAACGTCTGAAAACGGAAAAAACGTATAAAAATGAATGAGAAGCGTATAAAAACGTCTTAAAACGGACGAAAATGTATAAAAACGGACAAAAACGTATGAAAACGGAGGAAAACGTCTGAAAAGAGACGAAAGCGTCTAAAAATGGACGAAAACGTAAAAAAAACGGACGAAAACGTATATAAACCTATGAAAACCGATGAAAACGTATAGAAGTGGACGAAAACGTCTGAAAACGAAGAAAACGTATAGAAACGGATGAAAGTACATGAAACCGTAAAAAAACAAACGAAAACGTATGAAAACGGACGAAAATGTATGAAAACAAACGAAAACCTAAGAAAACGGACGAAAACGTATGAAAACGGACCAAAACGTAAGAAAACGGGCGAAAGCGTCTAAAAACGGACGAAAACGTATGAAAACGGACTAAAACGCATATAAACCTATGAAAACAGATGAAAACGTATAAAACGGGCGAAAACGTCTGAAAACGGACGAAAACGTATAAAACGGACGAAAATACATGAAAACGTAAGAAAACGTATGAAAACGGACGAAAACGTATGAAAACGAACGAAAAGGTAAGAAAATAGACGAAAACATATGAAGATGGACGAAAACGTAAGAAAATGGACGAAACAGACGAAAACGGACGAAAACGTATGAAAACAGAGGAAAACGTATGAAAGCGAAAAAAAACGCGAAAAAAATAAACGTGAAAAAAAAAAAAAAAAAAAAAAAAAAAAAAAAAAAAAAAACTTAATTCACAAAAAAATGAAAAGAAAAAAAAAAGTTAATAAAAAAGAAAGACAAAAAGACAATAAAAAAAACATGGACTTAGGTTTAAGTATTAAATCTTAGGTTAATCCACACCATTAGATTATACTAGATGGATGGTGGGGATTTATCCCTTGGTAAGCATGGATTTTTAAGTAAGCAAAATAAAGTGCCTCTAAGAGATGACTCTTTTAGCACAATTAACCGATAATTTGAGAATCAGCCTTCGCCTATCTTATTCAAAGTTCAAGTAATTGACAAAACCAAAAAATTTAATATACCTATTTTTATTTCAAACTTGATTTAAACAGCCCGTGTGTTACACGGGTTTTCAGCTAGTTTTATATCAAAACAAAGATGGTTTATATGTTTATTTTAGGTAAAAGTCACATCAGCTACATTGTAAATTGTATTACTACCTCCGTCCTAAAATTATAGTCCTCATTTGACTTTTTTGGTATTTCTATTTGAACTTTGACCTTAAATATTTGTGTTTATGTTATACAATAGTTGATAAAAATTATATCAAATGAAAATACATTAAAAACCCAATCTATTCATATATTTTGCATCAAGTATTATATAACACAAACAAAAATACTTAAAGTCAAAGTTATAAAATGAAGACCGAAAAAGTCAAAAAGGGACTATAATTTTGAGACGGAAAGAGTATATGTTTGTAGCTTTTGATTGGAATTCTAGATAAATTAGCCTCCAACACCAACTTATATGTATTCATTAAATATATAATATAACATGATCATTATTATTATAACATTGTAATATATTAGTTTTATTTTAAATTAAAATACACAATCTTTGCATAGTAATGTATTCCGCTATTTTTTTCATTGCCTTCTATTGGAACAAAACTGAAAATTCAAATACCAAACGAATAGTATTTTTAAGTACACGTATCATAATGGTACATTAAAGAAAACATGCGCCTAATGTATGGCTAGCTTAAACTTTTACGAAAAGAACTGCATAAAAATTAAGTAAATTGCATGTGATATTAAGGTTGATAAAAATATCTTAATGTCAGTAATAAATCATATAAATATAGAGTAGTTTTACTTATTCCACCATTGTCCAAACCAACACGTTAATTTATGTCCCTAAGAGCAGTTGGTATGTTGTCCTGGGTTAAAGTTTAACCTCCTGTCACGTCAGTGTCATATCAGCTTAAACATTTTATCTTAACTCACCCAAAAAACACCCACTATCATAACATTCAAAAGGTTAAACCTTAACTCACATATTTTCAAATTCAACCCCTAAACTAAAACAAGCACTTCATTTATTAAAAAACATATCACATTAAAACACAAAGTAAATTAAACATTAAACACGAATTACATTAAACATTAAACCTACAACGAGATTGATGAAAATAAAACTACTAAAACTTAAGAATCATCTGAGTTCCAACCCTCGTCACTCGAAGAGGAATAAAACTCGTCATTAATGTAGTTTCTCTCCATGATGTCAAAGTAGTTATCCCTAAGATATTGAGCTTCCCTGGCTTCCTGTTCACGACGAGCAGCTTCCTCGCGTGCCTCATGTTTCATAATCTCTCTATAATTTTCTTCGTCCTGTTCAAGTTGACGAAGGGAAGCCTCACTTAACCCAAATGGATTGTTTTCAAGATCCACATGTGGACTGTTAGCAGTTGCATTGTAAACAGGTGGAGTGTTAACAATTGGATTGTTGAGAGGTGGAGTGTTTACAAATACATTTTCCGGTTGAAAAACCGGAAAGACATCTTCTGGTGGTGTTGAATAAACTTTAACTTTTTCTGGTGGAGTTGGAAAGATAGTTTCCGGCAACTGTGTTGGAGTTGGAAAGGTAGTTTCCGGCAGTTATTGTGGACTTGGGAATTGTTAAGAAAAATCTTTGCGAGACATTTTTGTGTGTGTGAATTGTGTGTGTAACTTGTGTGTGTAAGTTGTGTGTTTTAAACAACTCTGGTAGAGTTGTATATATAGGCAGAGTTGATTTTGATTTTGATTTTGAATTTGAATAAATCCCGCTCATATTTGATTTTGAAATTTCAAATTTGAATTGGAATTTATGCCACTCAGAATTAACCATTATAATTTAAATTTGAATTTGAATAGGTTGATGGGGTGTAAGTGAAAATTTATTTGAAACGAGTTTTTTTTTTTTTTTTTTTTTTTTTTTTTTTTTTTTTTTTAAGACTTAACGCCCCGTTAATGTGGTAACTTGCACTCTTTGACCCAGGCTTAACGCCTAAGATGGTGTGGGTAACGGGCATTAACGCCCCGAAGTTAAACAATAACGCTCGTTTGAGCGTTAAGATACCAAATGCTCTAATAGAAAATGTCCAACTACTCGTCAAACTTCTAATATTTTAACAGATTTTTTTTTGAGGAAATCCGTAATTATATAATGTGCACATGCAACTTAACGTTAAAAAACTACATAAATAACAGTATTTAATTCACAAATAACCTAAAAGTTATATATCATTAAAAAAATCCTTAGATTGAAACGAAAGTCTTTTACGTGGGTCGTGGATTCGGTAAGAAAACGAGCCGCTCGAAAACTCAAAATTCGACACCAACTTTACACATCACAATGTCAACGTGAAATCGTCAAACTTTCGAGGTTTCATGTTTCATTCTCCTATAAATACATGCACAAGTAACATTCATCTTCACCAAACATACATTCTCTTCTCTACCAAGTTTTTAGAAAGAAAAATACTGGGCGACCTGAGATTTTAACACATAATCATAATGGCAGGGATTAAATCGATGGTCCTGATGGTAGTCGTGGTTCTTGCCACTACTACAAAAATTGACATAGAGCCCGGTTGAAAAGGCTAATAGAGCCCGGTTTTTTATGAGGGCACAAAGGGGGGGAGACTCTATTAGGAATTGCCATAGTGCCCGGTTTGAGAAACGGGCTTTATGATGTTTTATAGAGCCCGGTTTTTTCGTTTAAAACCTTGCTCTATGTGATTAAAAAAATCATTTTTAATAAGCATAGACCCCTGTTTTTTCCTTACAAAACATGGCTCTATGAATTTTTATTTATTTTTTACCTTTTCAAATTTTGTTAAATACCACCTATTCACATTATTTCCACAGCAGCAACAAAACATAACTGTAACAAAACCATAACCTTGAAGGTCTATACCAAAACCAATAGATTTAAGATTAAGATCAGTTTTACAACAATCTAATACGGGTCCTATGGACTACCGAACATACTTAATACCACTAATTAAACATCACAACAACAGTTTACAATCAAGTGTTTTGTTGGACTAAGAGAAAGGAGATATACAAAAAGACATGAGTACATGCCAACCTTTGCTAGATACTACCATGATTGATGATCAGATGCCACACACCGAAATGCACGAGCTCATGATGTCGTCCAGCTCCTTGGTAGTAAAAGGCTTCTTGTCATTCCAAGGCATCTATAAAAAAAATCCATAAGTGATATTATTATGATGAAACAAATGAGACCAGCAAAGTGGCTGGAAAGTTATTCATTTTCTTCTAATCAGCCATATAGGAGTAAAAATGGCATGTCAAGCACTTACTTTCAAAAAATACAGGATGGGTAACACATGATGGTGGCAAACCAGGTGGGTTGGGTAATGGGTCAATGTGGGTTTCGGGTCGAAACAAGTCATCTGAATCACAGGTTAGCCAAGTCTTGGGTTGGGTCATGTCTGGTATCATGGGATGACCTGTTCATTTTCACCCTTTTATTTTGCAAACAAAAAGAAGTACCCATGCTTCTAAAATTACTAAATACATGTCCTAATATTTACTTGAAAGAACAAAAAAGACAATTAGAAACCAACATTTGGTTAATGCATAATTGAATACAAAAGATAACCAAACATGTAGAAAGTAAACATATTTTCTGGTGGCATATTACAATTTCGTACTGAATTATCTATCAAACTCCTAAACGAGAGCTTCTTTTCTGTTATTCGACATCTACAAAGTCTCCAAATGATGATTTGTACTTTGTGGGTTTAAAAAGGAACTGCATTTTTTTTGGTTAAAACCTATATAAGTGCACATGTACTGTATATATTTATCGCCATTTTTTTACCTAATAAAACACATGGAGATAGGGAAAGACCTTACGAAGTTGCATCAGAAATTCAGAACACGAAGTTGCATCAGAAATTGAATAGGATTATATTGTCGTAATACCTCAGGCGAAAATCTAAGCATGTCGGCACGAGACATGGCTTCTGCTTGAGCAATTCTCTGCCTGAAAGTCATAGCCATCTCCTCTGCCTGTATAAATGGATGCAAGGACATCATTACATTAAAGCATGGCGAGGTTTAAAACATAACTAGTAATTTTTTGCAGTAGTTTCTTTTTGGGTGATAGAAAATTCAACCCATAGACTACTGTTTTAGGATATAGCTATAACTCTAACGGGTCAAACTGGTAAAAAAAGTTTCTTTTAATAAGAAATGGATTGAGCAAGTAGTAAGTCACACAAAGTGTATTTTTCAATCTATAAAAGCTCCTAAATCGTCATTTTATTCAGAAAATCAGAGAACTACTGAAACTATACAAATTTTGAAATCAAATTTGAAACACAATATATCAATAAAACGTTTAGACAGTTGGAAGATAAGTGTTACCCATCAACCCTACCCGTCTCGATCTGTAAAAGTTGCCCATGTTACCCCCTAACTCTGGTATCATGGTTTCTCCTGGAGTTAATGCTACCAACGACTCTGGTATTATCGCTTCCGTTGGAGATAATGCCAACAAGTATAACGACTCTGGTACCACAGCTTCTCTTAGGGCTAATGGTACCAGCTATGACATTTAACTAAGTTTCAGAGGTGAAGATACTCGTCATCTATACAAACTCGACACTCTTGGGCAACGTAAATGAGTTTAATAAATATCGCAGTTACAACGCTATTTTGACAAAAGATGTATACCAACTAATTTTTATTATATAAGTACCCGAAATGAAGCATCATCGAGAGCTACTGCAGCAGCTATGCCAGCAACGCCACCACCAATAACAATAACAAAATCAATACTTTTATTCAATAATCAAGACTTTATTACCTAACAATACAGAAAAACGTATAATTAAACACAACAATAATTAGATTCAACAATTTTATTCAATAATTAAGACTTTATTACCTAACAATACAAAAAACATATAATTAAACACAACTTATTTCAGAATCAAACCTAAGAACAACATTAATGAGATATATTAAACAGGTTAACTGAACAACAACATCAATTATAGCAATTTGGTACCTCCGAATTAGCTTAGTTTGTTGTTGGCTTGGTTGCGTGACGAAGGTGACCTGTAACGGCAATGGGGTGCGACAGTGGCTAAGTGGTGGTGAAGGTTAGAGGGTTAGGGTTTGTGGAAGTGAAGGGGGAAAAGTTTAGGGTTTTGTTAAAAGAAATGAAAAGTGAAGAGGGAAATAACGCCTAAAAACATCCCAAAGTTTTTTCGTTTTTTAAAGAACCGCCTATAAGATTTTGGTTGAGCAGTTAGTGGAATAGAGCCCGGTTTTGTTGAGGAAAACATGGCTCAATGCTTTTCAACATAAAGCTCGGTTTTGTTAAAGAGAACATGGCTTTATACGAGGAATAGAGCCCGGTTTTTAAGCAAAAAACACGGCTCTAATGTTATCTAACATAGAGCCCGGTTTTATAAGAAAAAACATGGCTCTATACCCTTTTTCACACCCTCAAATCCCTTTAGAGCCCGTGTTTCATTAAAACCGGGCTCTATTAAGAGGGCTCTATGTTCATTTTTGTAGTAGTGTGCATCTTTCCAATTGCAATCGACAGTGGCACAAACTAGGTAAAAATTATGATATGTTGTTTTGATACTTCATACAATCATTTTTAGAGTCTTTGTGATCATTCATCAAATTACTTTCATATGATTAGTTATGTAGTTTTGGATTACATTATGTGATTTAACAACTTGGTTTGGAATAACTTACTTAAAACTAGTTAAATAGTAATCTCATGAACTTTATTCATTTATATTGATATTTATAGGCACGTCGTTGGAGACGCATTGGGCTGGACTATTCCACCCAACGGTGCCGCGGCATACACTTCATGGGCCACGTCACAAACCTTTAGTGTCGGTGATACTCTTTTATTCAACTTCACTACTGGCGTGCATAACGTCCAAGAAGTGTCACAATCCGCATACGGCCCATGCACCGTTGCTAACCCGATCTCAACAGAGGCCAACGGGCCAGCCACCATCACCTTAAGAACAGCAGGAAACCACTACTATATTTGTGCTTTTGGAACTCATTGTCAAGCTGGTCAAAAGGTGACCGTTAATGTTGTTGCAGGCTCAGCTTCCACTCCTCCAGCCGCCACTAGCCCAGCTCCCGCTGGTAACCCACCGTCAACTCCTGACGCTACCACTAGCCCACCACCACCTTCACCTAGTAGCGCGTCAACTTTGACAGCTGTTGTACCTGCTGCTTTCTTGGCAGCTGCTTTAGCTTTGGTGTACTAGATCAATTTTGGTTTGTTTGTAATTTTTCTAGGATTTGTAATGTATTTTTTCTTTTTGTGATGGAATAAAATGGTTTGATATTTTTGTTATGAAAAATCCAAAAGACATTGATATTTTCACCTTTTTGTTATGACAATCTCCAAAAATGTTGGAGAAAGAAACATTATGAAACATTACAGTCTATGATAAGTAATCTCTTATGGAAACTGCATGAAATGAGATTTAAGAACAAAACATTCTATGATAAGTAATCTCTTATTGTAAATTCTTAGATGGGCTATGACCATCCTTTAACATTTAACTAAAGAGCATATTCTTCACTAAGTAAAACCAAAGAATTAAAAAGATATGGGATGACCAAGAGCAAGAAACAAAAAAAAAAAATGCCTGGTGTTTCTCGTGTCTTTAATGAAATCTTCATATGTCCCAACCAGGTTGAAGTTTAGACCTTGAAATAGTACTTTTATCTAGCGTATTAATATCATGGTATTACTATCTAGCACCTTGAATGGGATCTTCATCATTAGAAAAATCACAAATAAATTACATTAGTTTTCCATTGTTAATTTTTAACTCTTTTTTGTCTCTTTACAAATTCCCATAGACGATTTACTTCGAGAGAGCTTCTTAGTTTTTGAACAAATTTTGTGATTGCAAAATCGACTAGGATGTGCATCAATAGCAACTTTAGGTAAAGGAGGTGTTGGTTTGTGGGAGTTGTAAACACGACAAGACAACTAAAAGTGTGTGAGCCGGTGGGGGCACACACGATAAACACGAGTATACGTGTCGAACGTTAATTATACTTGAATATATTATACCCATCTTATGCGTATTATTTGACCCGATCCAATATATGATCCATGGGCTGTTACGGATTGAATATGTGTCAAATGTGAACAAGCCTTGGGCCTTGTGTGTTCACTAATCGGGCAAAACAGAAAGTGGGACAAAGGGTGTGGGTTGTTGCTTGTCGTCCAAGATATGGCCCAATCTAAGGGGCGCTTGTTTTGTTATAAAACCAAACGTGTTCTGCTCGTTATTCCCTCCTAACTCACGCATAATATTTATTGATCCTATAACCCTAAACGACCCAAGGTTTTCCCAGCTAAAACTTTATGTCGATTGCGTCTTAAATTGATTAGAGGTTTAGACTTGTTCTTGGTTCGAATAAAGCCTATACTTTTTTTTTGGGTAAAGGGGAGTAATCCTGCACCCTGGTAAATATATTAACCAAATAAATGTTTAAGTACAATGTATATGAGTGAGATCCCATATATCAGCCCGTTACATAGGCATAGAGCTTACATAACAAGATACTTCCAATTATCTAAACAAGAAACAAAACACTACTCAAATGATAACATATGACACAACGAAATTATTTCCTAGGACCTTGAAACGTTGTGCCATACATGGCATTAAAGGCATCCAAATTCCCAGGAAGATCACGAACCTGTTTCGCATAGTCATCGAAGTCATATTCATCATACTCATCTTCATACCCTTGGCCACCACCAAATATATTAGCAGACTCATCAAATGGGTTAGCAACAACCTCATCTTCAGAATCAGACACCTCAATCTCTCCCACTTTAGAAAAAGGGTTAGCTCTCTTAGTAGAAGAGGTAGACGGAATAGGAAATAAAGCCTATACTTGCATCATTATATGATCCAAGTTGTGTTAGGTTTTAATGTTGATTCTTGTTGGTTCCTGGTGATCGAACAGCAGCAAGAAGGAGGGTTGGTTTTATGTTTTCTGGTCGTACCACTTTTCGGACAACAAACAAAAGGAAGATATCGGATAACATTTATCCGATATCGGGTAGTCTTGGGTTTTTCTGTTTATCGAACAGAACTTTCACATGCAGAAAAGGAAGCTTGTCTTTGGGTGTTTCTTTTACATGATAAATATATTCAAGGGGTCACTTGTTGATTGGTTTTTATTAATGCGTTCTCGACTAGCTTCATAATCGAACGTATACGTTATCGGGTTTGTGTGTGATACTCATTGAGGCATCTATTTTAGGTGCTTAGTTTCGTATTGGTTTTATTGTCCGTTACTAAAGATCAATTGCCAAGCAAGGTTAGGGTCTCTTTTATCCCTTTTATTAATTAATTATTGTATTAATTAATTGTTTATTAATTACGTGTTTAACCTAATTTCAAATACTAGATCCTTATCCGCTGCATACTCGTAGAGGTTAATTGGTTAACTTGAACTAAAATCCCAACAATGGTATCAGAGACAACTCGTTTTTGCGATTATGGGTTACACGTTTCTTAATTAATAAACATGTTTAAAAAGGCTGCATGAAACCTAATTTAGTTATTTGTTTTATTTTATTTTGACAATTACATGCAATATTTGTTAAATTTTAATAAATAATAACTAGTCACACACAAATTAAAATTATATTGATAAATAGAATTAATTTGTTAATTAGAATTTAATTTACATGTTAATTAGAATTACTTTGTTAATTGAAATTAAATTGTTAATTAGAATTACATGTTAATTAAAATTACTTGCTAATTAGAATTAAAAGTTAATTTGAATTTATTAATTGTTAATTAGAATTATTATGATAATTAGATTTACATATTGGTTTTTAAATACATAAATTGCGTAATTACTTGATAATTGAGATTGTCATGCTATTTTATGTGTTTTCCGGCTACAAGACCCACTCAATTGCTTTTGCGATGTATGGGGCGATCTAGGTATTGTATCCTAGTGACGGTCTTATGGTTCTCTGTTTGGGGAAGACTCGCAAGAGAACTCGGAACAATATGTAGTTATATATTGATGTTTATGTTTACATGTTTGTGATTCCATTATGTGCATTACTGTTACTTGCTTTGACACCTAATTGTATGTAATATGGAATAATACATATCGTAACCATAACATTAATATGGGTCTTTATTTACACGCCTAAATACCATGCTCATTGTGACCTGCTATTTGATTCGTGAAAAATTGTTTTTGTAAAATAAAGTGACCTAATATATGAAACACGTTTTCAAGAGTTTAAAAACTAGACGCTATGGACACTTGGGATGTATGGCTCACCCACTAGAACAAACTCAAAAGGGGGTTCAAAGAGGTACGCACAGTCGCACCGAAAGGATGTCTAGGTTATTACTTCAGCGCTTACCTGGTCCTCTGCCTCCCTGTGCGTTCGATTGGAGCTACCGTGAACCATGATGATCACTACAGTGTCATTACCAAAAGTTTTTAAAATTAGTGTTACAAAGTTGTTTTGCATGCTTCTTTGTACACGACTTTTACCACATTTATATGTGCATACCTATTTGTTAATTAATTTTAAGTCTATGCCATCCAACTATGAACACGTGCATTTGGATTGACTTCTCTGGTCAGACCTAAGGGCCTTTCTGATAAGATCGTTTATAAGCTCAGCTAGGGATCAATAACAAAGACTAATAACATGCACAATGGAATAAACTAATCAATTCTTTGTTATTGAACAAGGTTTTCATTCACTAACACTAACTAATCTTAGACGTTTATAGGAACACGTCTAGATAACTAAACTACTAACTAACCTAGGCGTTTACAAGACTATACGCCTAGGACACACACACACCTTTAGTCGACTACATTATGAAAGACATGTATATAAAACCTACACCCCATGTCTTCTTTATATACTAGAGGATTAGGGTTTACAAATCTCTACTAAGGACTAATAAATAAAACTTCTTTTGCAAGCAAGTTCTTCCATCTTTTTGTAGGTTTCCTTCTTGTCGTATTAAGTCCCTCTTGTTTCATTCTTTTTGTCTTATCAACTCAAACGTATAATTCCCAACAATCTTCCCCTAATTGATAATGACAAAACCATTCTTGAACGAACTTCCCTAGACGAAGTAGAGAAATTGAGATCAGGGATCTCACCATGAATGAAACAAGTATGTCTTCCTTTGTCTTCCCCTTAATCCATGTCATGCCACTCAAACATCTCTTCCCCTTTTTGTTATTATCCAAATAGGGAACGTATGCAAATAATGATCTTGACCACCACGAACCAATATCATACGTCCAATCTAAGCCGTCAAATGTTTCTAATTGCCCTCCATGAAGAACACCAAAATGCTTACTAAAAATGAATCCAAAATAGTAGAAAACTTCAACTAGCAGTAGTAATAATGATCAACAGTAGTAAAAATCAAACACTTCCCCTTGAGTGATGCATGAAAATCAAATGATTCTTCAAATCTGTAAGCTTCTTGTAATGATCACTTGTGAAGAAAACCAAATATAACGAGCTTGATAAAGAAGTAGAATATCCCAAACTTGTGTCTTATGTCTTGTACTATAGATGACACCGAACATATACAACCTATGTATAGGGAGATCGCAATCTCTTGACGAAAACCTTCATCTACTATTCGTCAATTCATTGTCATAATCATTGAAGCACGAACAAGTTATCTCCAAAGTGTAACACCCACCTTAAGATATGATAAGAGCACGAATCTGTGTTACTCAACTACAATATCAAATAGGTTATGATCAATCATCTTCGTAATCACCTATTCACTCAAACCTCAAAAAAATACGAGCCTTTTAAAATGTTTAAGAATAAATAACCAAACTCCTGTGTGTGTGAACCAATAACCTGTGTGTGTATCATTCTCGACTTCCCCTCAAATTCAAAAAATATACGAGAACCAAAACCTATTCTTTGACCTATATCGAGCAAGGCTAGCAGTGGAAACAATTTTTATCGGATAATACAAGCAGTATAAACTTAAAACGAATAGGGACCAGCAGTACTTTTACTAACAGCAGTACTTTCAGCAGTACTTTCAATAATAGCAGTACTTTCAATAACAGCATTACTTTCAGCAGTACTTTCAATAATAGCAGTACTTTGAACTTGGATAGAGCAGTACTTTGCATAAACCCTAACAGTACTTTGAAAACTCGCAGCAGCCAACTTCGATGCCTTATATCTTTTTACTGGAGTTCAGATCGAAGATCCCTTCAGTGGAAAGTTAGATGGCTATATAGAGAACATCCACCAAAAATTTCGTCACGATCCAACGGTTAACGAAAAAGTTATGATCGTTTCAAAACAGTGTTGTAGTAACCTTACGGAATTTTTTCAGTTTTGTAGCAGACTTTGATATTGAATAACTTTTGATTGAGAGCTCTAATTGACAACCCCTTCAGTGGAAAGTTAGATGAATATATGGAGATGCACCAGAAAAAATTGTAGCTCGATCCAACGGTTCAAGAAAAAGTTTTCGTTGTTTGAAAACAACCTTGCAGAAAGATACGAAAATTTGTAACAACTTTGAATTTTGCATCTTTTCTTCGAAAAACCTTGAAGATCCCTATATCAAGAGCTCCCCGCTCTGATACCAATTGATAAGATCGTTTATAAGCTCAGCTAGGGATCAATAACAAAGACTAATAACATGCACAGCGGAATAAACTAATCAATTTTTTGTTATTGAACAAGGTTTTCATTCACTAACACTAACTAATCTTAGACGTTTATAGGAACACGTCTAGATAACTAAACTAATAACCTAGGCGTTTACAAGACTATACGCCTAGGACACACACACACCTTTAGTCGACTACATTATGGAAGACATGTATATAAAACCTACACCCCATGTCCTCTTTATATACTAGAGGATTAGGGTTTACAAATCTCTACTAAGGACTAATAAATAAAACTTCTTTTGCAAGCAAGTCCTTCCATCTTTTTGTAGGTTTCCTTCTTGTCGTATTAAGTCCCTCTTGTTTTATTCTTTTTGTCTTATCAACTCAAACGTATAATTCCCAACACTTTCCAACCCATGGTAATTATTTCTCACTGGTCAGACCTATGGTTATTTTTACACGTTCATACTTGGTCGACTTATCTCGAGTTAGCTTGGTCAGACCTTGAATCTGAGGCATAAGATGAGAACTAAACATGCTTTTGACATTATTACTTGATACTAATGCCTTAAACAGTCTCATAAAGTCTAAGAGTTGCATTATGCAATTAACGCTCGTCGCTTACCTCTTGTCCTATTTTTTTTATTCACTGGTCAGACCTATGGTAATTAAGTGGGGTTGCAAGATGGATCTTAGTCTTATTAGTAATTAATTGGGTATTTAATTCTTTTAAGAATATAATTATCGAAAATACTAGAATTGAACTTTTTATATTCTGATTAATTGTGTTATTGCAACATAATTCGTAAACAAAGTTGTTTTTCTTCGAAAGACAAACTTAGTCTCTTTTCCTAGTAAGAAGAGTGAGACTTATACATATATTTTCTTCTTCGTTGACAAACTAAGATAGGATTACAAACTGATAAACTCATTTATAATCTTTCATTACCCTTTTGTGGTCTAAAGTTAATTATTGAAATATAGAATATTTTGTGTAACTGGAAACATTGTGTTTAGAGCAACCAAAATAACATCCTGCACTTGTCACGATGTATGAGTTTAAACCACAAAGAGTAAAGAAATTACTAGAATATTCGCTAGGTAATTTTATTGGACTCTTGTTTATTCCTAAAGTGCTAATTACCATTGGGGTTATGTAGACGATAAAGGAGGAATTGCATGCTAAAGATTCAAGTTAATTAAATAAAAGAATGGCTAGTCCATTGTCTACATAAGTAGAACTTCATATACTCTGCTCAATACGTAAGTACATGCTACTCGTATGCAATTGAAGAGAATAGGAAAGTATATAAAACTGCTATATGCTTTCTACTGGAAATGTAACACTTACAATGTTGACAAATCCAGTGGGTGCAGTTGCATTTTATAACTGAAATATCATTCATGTAATGTTTTCAATTTCAATGGGAGCTACGGGATTTATTTCTTGTTAGTCACCCATATCATTTCAAACTAGCTTTAAAATAATCCATTACTTTCTGAATATGAACAACCATTGCTTAAAGGAAATTGAATTTTATTTTATAAGATAACATGTTGCCTTCCTGCTGTCGCTTCCTGAAGCATTATCTATAGAATAATAATCCACAATTCCTTATTACATGTTATGGTTCTAAAACTACTTATAATATATATGACATTATCATATTGTTTGAACAATCAATCACGCGTTGTTTGTTTTCATAATATGATGTTGTACCTTACACAAGTGGGAGAAATCTCAAAGTGTGTGCAATGAACAACAATATTATTGGTATCTCTTGACCGCAAGGTAAAGGAAACTAATAATTCTACTAGGACTTAAACACGTTAGATGTTTAATGCCCTACTGCATGTAAATAAGAATTCTACTAGGACTTAAACACATGAGATGTTTATTGCCTTACTACATTCTAATAATGATTCTACTAGGACTTGAACACGCTAGATGTTTGTTGACCTACTACATTCAAATGTCATAATATAGTGTAAAGATACTTCAACATTTGACTACATGTTTAGTCAACATAATTATGGTTATATGATAATGATCATAATTCTGAAGTATAAAATTAACTTGAAATTACTATAGAACTCAATAGTTTGCGTTCATGATTACTTTTGTTAGTATAATTATGCTTACATGTTAAGACATATTTATAAAGTCCTTGAATTAATCAATGACTTATAACATAAAGTATATATAGTAAATTTGTTATGTCTTCTCGTTAACACATAAATATGAGGCTTTGAATTATTCAAATACTGATAATGTATTATTGAAATGTTCTGTTTTCTTGTTAACACATGAACATATAATCCTTGAACAGTTTTGTCTTCTTGTGAACACGTGAACATAAGGTTCTTGTATTGTTCAATGAATATACATTATTGCATGCACTTGGTTCTTAAATACTTCATATGCAATTTGGCTCGACCCAATTGACAAGTATTTGGTCCAAAGAGAATTAAGTTATCTATAGAATTCTGATATAGTTTCACAATTCTAATAACTCATAGGATACCACTTCATCATGGTATGTCTATTGTGTTAGATCAAACCTTATTCATATTGTTTGGTTCCTGATAGCTTTAATTGCTCTACCTCCAAAACATATCAAGGTTAGAAATTGCGTGTGTCATGGATACACTCAATATAGTTCAAACCTAGAAGGTATTCAAGACAACCCATAACTGAAAACCCTAATTTATTAGGGATTTGAGGTTTTACCACTCAAACCAATTGAATCATAAACCCTTTTGGATTTTTGATTATTATACACTTCCTAGATTGAAGATTGTAGTTTTGGTGTTCTTCCTAGCTTGACAAAACACAAAACTGTTGTTAGAATTTTTTTGGTTAAAGAGTGATACTAAATTAGAGTTTTTCTATAAACCCTAATTTGAGTTGATGGAAGGAATTCCATTATGTCTTGATTTAAGTTCTGAATTTGTTAAAATCTTATGAAGCATTTTACTAATAAATCTTGAGATGAGAACTTAAAATGTATTTTGTGGTTCTCCATTTATTTTTGCTTAAATACTTAGTATTTAGATAATTGTCTCTACTTACAAAAGTAAGTGGGAGCATATAAAAATCTCAAAGTTTTTGAGAACAAAATACTTAACCTTCTAAAATCTACTTATTAATGTCATACTAAGGTTAAACATGAAAATATTGACCAAAGTATAATGATCACTCTCATTCATAAATCCGCAAGGATGCCTCATCACTTGAGTGATATTTTATATCTATGCAGAGGGATATAAGTTAGAAGATTATTGCAAATCAACTAACTACTAAAATATATTATCACATCTTGAATCTGATAAACGTTTTAGAACTATGAATGACAAGATGCAGTCCTTAAAAGGCAAATCGAGTTTTAAGCTTGATTGTTATTTCGCCTAACAGTTAACCTATGAGGTTGGAATGAGTTTCTTTTGAAGAATGACTCACAAGAACAAAATTGTATACATATTAATGTTTGGCATTTAATAATAAGTTTTTAATCATAATTAAGCAATTGACTGTGATTAAATTTTCTTATATAATACATGCATTAATTATATAAAGATATTTAATTGTCATACATGTGATTTGTAAGTTGAATATGACAATTAGATTTTATAACTCTTTCTTTATGATTACCTTTGGCGAGGACGATGTGTAATCAAAAGGGTTATATTATCTTTATATAGTATACAAGATTTATGCAATCCAAGTTTTGGATTAAATCATGCATCTAAGAGCTGAGATCTTGAATTTAATTACAATATGATTCTGATTGAATTAAGATATCTCTTGAGTACATCTAACATTGAGTGGGAGCAATGTGTTTTTCCTTAAAATTTAGATGTTGAAGATATCATTTTATTTAAGCTAGATATTGATCCTTAAGCTTGGAATGAAACTTCACTTGGAATTTAGGGAATAAAACAAACAACCTTGGAATAAATGTTTATCTTGAATAAACAAATGCGGAAAATTAAGTCTGACACAAATGCAATATATCATTTGAGCAAGTCTTAAAATGATATATTTCACTTGGAATAATTTACATGGATGGAAACCTTGTGTTTTTAAACTAAGGGTTTCTCATGTATATATTATATTGTGTATAAGACTAGTTGTTGCTTTTGTACAAGAACAAAATGAGCTGACAACAACAATATCTAATTGAGAGTGTTTAGATTATTGTTTTTATAAATGTTTACGAATTATAAAGCATGGTGTTGTATAAGTACAAATGATGCTAGAGGATTATTTATACTAGTTGTAGTAGAATTTTATCATTTATGATAAATCTGCTAACTAGCTATGCTCAACATAGAGCATTGTTGCATTACACATTAAGGAATGAGAATACTTTACACTTTTAGAAACTGTAAATATGACTGTCAGTATGTCGTTGATATCTAATACCTCATGCAAGGTAGGGCGACATCTCCATACTATAACTCTTGTAATAGTATGAGCATATGAGATAAGACACTCATCTTATATTTCAAATCACTTGCTATATGTGAAATTTGAAACAAGTATTCGGAAAGTTTATTAGATGACTATTTAGTTTTTCTTTTAAAGAAAGGTTGAGAATGTTGGAAACATTAGGGTTCAACTTACTAAATGAGTTTCATGCATATCTGTTTTAGTATTTGGATCATTGGGATTGAAAGACAGTTTTTACTTTATGATGAATAAAGATAATTGGTATTTGTTATTCATTCATATAATAATTGTTATCCTATATTTGCATGTTTAATCCTTGAATAATTTTATTATTCTAAACATGTCTATTGTCGGTTAACAATATGAGAATATTGTTATGATAAGGCAAATGTGAGTGTTGGTTATATTCTAACGAGAATATGGATTGTTCTCGCCAAACTCATATGTATTCACTAGAGATGCATATTGGATTCCCCAACTTTCAAATATTTACTTTTGGATCCTTGTCATAAGTAAAATATTGAAAATGGTTTGTTATCTTCGTCCTTAGACTTGAGATGCTAGCAAGTTCTGTTATGTGTGGATATCATTTTTTGTAAGTATACGCAAAACGCTATCTGAATAAGGTAGTTATAAAAGCTATATTTCGGAGTGATGTGAAGCAGCATCCACAACACTTGTAGTCAATAAAGGATTTGTTACTCCACTTGATATGTGCAGAAAGATACCATGGCGCATCTCCAGATTTAATCAGATAATTGTTTGGCCAAACTCAAAGGGTAATGCAAGATGATTCTTGATTACATTTGGTATATCTGAATTAATATCTATAACGAGATTCTAAATGGTTAAACTATATGGAATGATTTAAGATCCATTATCCATGGTTTAACGGTATCTATAACAAAGGATGTATAGAGCAAGACATTGAATGACCATACTACTGAGAAACTTTTACGAAACTATTCTCTCAGACACTTTTAGTTAAAAAGCGAGTGAGAGCGTTTGCTAGGCGTTTCTGTCGTCAGTTTTGTGTGCCATTCGACACACCAACTCCCAAGTGGGAGCTGTTGGTTTGTGGGAGTTGTAAACACGACAAGACAACTAAAAGTGTGTGAGCCGATGGGGGCACACACGATAAACACGAGTATACGTGTCGAACGTTAATTATACTTGAATATATTATACCCATCTTATGCGTATTATTTGACCCGATCCAATATATGATCCATGGGCTGTTACGGATTGAATATGGGTCAAATGTGAACAAGCCTTGGGCCTTGTGTGTTCACTAATCGGGCAAAACAGAAAGTGGGACAAAGGGTGTGGGTTGTTGCTTGTCGTCCAAGATATGGCCCAAGCTAAGGGGCGCTTGTTTTGTTATAAAACCAAACGTGTTTTGCTCGTTATTCCTTCCTAACTCACGCATAATATTTATTGATCCTATAACCCTAAACGACCCAAGGTTTTCCCAGCTAAAACTTTATGTCGATTGCGTCTTAAATTGATTAGAGGTTTAGACTTGTTCTTGGTTCGAATAAAGCCTATACTTGCATCATTATTTGATCCAAGTTGTGTTAGGTTTTAATGTTGATTCTTGTTGGTTCCTGGTGATCGAACAGCAGCAAGAAGGAGGGTTGGTTTTATGTTTTCTGGTCGTACCACTTTTCGGACAGCAAACAAAAGGAAGATATCGGATAACATTTATCCGATATCGGGTAGTCTTGGGTTTTTCTGTTTATCGAACAGAACTTTCACATGCAGAAAAGGAAGCTTGTCTTTGGGTGTTTCTTGTACATGATAAATATATTCAAGGGGTCACTTGTTGATTGGTTTTTATTAATGCGTTCTCGACTAGCTTCATAATCGAACGTATACGTTATCGAGTTTGTGTGTGATACCCATTGATGCATCTATTTTAGGTGCTTAGTTTCGTATTGGTTTTATTGTCCGTTACTAAAGATCAATTGCCAAGCAAGGTTAGGGTCTCTTTTATCCCTTTTATTAATTAATTATTGTATTAATTAATTGTTTATTAATTACGTGTTTAACCTAATTGCAAATACTAGATCCTTATACGATGCGTACTCGTAGAGG
Source organism: Chrysanthemum seticuspe (assembly GCA_019973895.1). Taxonomy (NCBI): domain Eukaryota; kingdom Viridiplantae; phylum Streptophyta; class Magnoliopsida; order Asterales; family Asteraceae; genus Chrysanthemum; species Chrysanthemum seticuspe. Next base: position 32,074,446 of record BPTQ01000005.1, read on the forward strand.
TTAATTGGTTAACTTGATCTAAAATCCCAACAGGAGGCAGTGGAGAAGTAATCTTAGTTGCTTGCATAAGAGGAGACTCAACTACATATTAAATTCAGACGATGGGGAATCAATTGTTAGCTGTAATATTATGTAATGGGCTTGGTCCAGTTTCTAGATTGTTCATGTATCGGTATATGTATCGTGTAAAGTTTGGCAAAGGCAATCAATGAAAATCATTCAATAATATTATCTTACATGGTTTCAGGCCATTAAGATCCATAAACCCTAATTCTTCCGCTACTTCAATCTTCCGCCGCCGCCTCCGGCCACCGGCTACACGCCGGAGGTTCGGAGGGCTCCTTTTAAACCTTTTCTTTTCCAAAATAGTCAGCAAACCTCATCAACTGTATATCATCTGGGCCCTCGTATGAAGCCAAAACATCAACGAGAAAGTTATCGAGCTCATCAGCATCAATACTTCACTCACCGTCACTTTCACCTTCTTCACTTTCTTCCCCTTCCTCCCATCATCATCTTTGTTATATATTTTCTCCTATTTTCTTTTATTTCTTTTAGATCTTACATTCCATTCTTCAAATACCTTCCCATTCTTCTTTCTTCTTCGGCTCTTCCTTCTTTCCATCATCTTCTTTCTTTTCCTCGTCTTTCTTACCTTCTTCTTTCTTTGCATTCCTCCTTCTCTTAAAAAAAAAAAAAAAAAAAAAAAAAAAAAAAAAAAAAAAAAAAAAAAACGGGTCTGAAAACCATCCCAACACGTCTTTTTGGTTTCGATCTAAAAATCTACCCATCGCATTTTAAAGAAGCGGCCAGACGGCGGCTACTCTTCTGCGTGATTTCTTTTTCTTTGGCTTTTCATCGTCTTCTTCTTCATCCTTCTTATTCTTCTCAGCATCATCATCTTCTTCTTCTTCTTCATCCTTCTTCTTCTCCTCATCATGTTCCGGAATCTTGGGAAACTTGTTACACGATCAACATCGTCTTCTTCCTCTTTTTCCAATTTCCTTTTGCGCTCTTCATCAGCCTCCATCATTTCTGAACCTTGAGACATCATCTTTGATCGCTAATTTTACCGTTTTAGGGTGTCGGTTTTAATTGGTTTTTGGGGAAAAAGGGAGAGAGAGATTTCACAAATTATTTTGTTGTTGCGTGTGATTATAAGTGTGAATGGTATTGCTGTTGCAAAAGAAAGCAACTTTAATAAAGTGAAAAAGAAAGCAATCATTTCCAAAAAAAAAAAAAAGAAAAAAAAAAATCTAAAAAAAAAAATGTTGGTAAAGGATACTTTGGTTTATCCCAGTTGGTCAGGATACTTTGGTTTATCCTGCTTGGTATGGATACTTTGGTTTATCCGGTTTGTTGCTTGCTGAAGATGTGCTTTCGCTTGCTGTAGAATATCTTCATCAATATTTGCTTTACTTTATTGTTTATTAGCTTTTTCTCTCCAGTCCGAGCTTTCGCGATTTCGCCGCTCGAACTGCGGGGGAGTGTTAGCTGTAATATTATGTAATGGGCTTGGTCCAGTTTCTAGATTGTTCATGTATCGCTATATGTATCGTGTAAAGTTTGGCAAAGGCAATCAATGAAAATCAATCAATGAAAATCATTCAATAATATTATCTTACATCAATATCCGCTTTAGGAGAAGTATATATGTTTGGAAATTGGAGAAGACAGAGGAGATGAGGTTAGAGGTTTCTCTTGGAAATTTGGATTGGCACAGCTAAGGTACGAAAGTAGAATGAGAATGGGTTGTTCCTTCACCAGTAATGAAACTGTGTGATGGTCGTTGGATATTGAATTCGGTTCAGGGAAAGAGCTAATAGTATCGTCAAAACAAGTGACTTAGTTTCGACTAATTTGACTTGATCTAATGAGCCAAGAAAGCGCACGAAATGACTAGTGAAACAAGAAAATACTTATATTGATTGAAAGAACTTTACACGAGACATGAGAAGAACATTTTAAGATATGTTGTAACAATTAAAAAAAAGTCGCGAGACTCTTATTTATACTGCTCTAGTACGTAAATAAATTTCTGCACACTTCTTAGAGCAATTGGTATGGTAACGTGAGCATGCATGTTAAGGTTTAACATTTGGGCGTTAACCCATGTTAACCACACCGTTGTCCATGTTAACGTGGTGTTAAAGGTTGGGTGTTAACTAAATAACGTAGCGTTATAGCTTCTTTTTTTTTTTTCTTTTTTTTTTTCCATAAATGAGGGGTTTTTTTGTAAATTGTTGGTGAGTTAAGTTTTAACCTTGGGAATGTTATGATAAGGGATGTTTTTTTGGTGAGTTAAGGTGAAAATATTAAAGCTGATGTGGCGCTGACGTAGCACTTTGTTAAAGTTTAACTTGTATTATTATACCGAATGCTCTTAGTTGCCTCATTTCAAAAACCTTCTACAACTCTTTCGTACATTTTTTAACCATTAACATAAATAAAGCTTTTCATAAAATAAAAAATCAATCCATACAAATTGGAGTATTATATATTTTTTTTTTGAACGGCAGTTTGGTGCAGTGGAGTATCTTGCGTGCCACTAAGGCATCAAGTCTCTCGACCCGAGTTCAAATCATCTCACGAAGAAAATAACAACCCCCAGCCTAGCCATCCAGTTTCTCATTAAGGGGCTTCAAGGCATCGTACTGGGATTCGAACCCGACTGCCAATTCAGGGAAAATCCCTCACATGGGGAAAAGCAAGAGTCGAACTCCTGACCTCCCACACATGGAGACTATAACCGGATGCATCAATCCAACTGAGCTGGACATCATTTGAAGACAAACGAGTTATGGGTTCGGTAGGAAAACGAACCGCGTCAAAATCCAAGTTCAACACCAACTATTTTTTGGCGTCAACTTTTTACGCATACCTTCACAATCTACAAATACATCCATCTTCACCATTATCAAACACAAGCAATATACTTAAATCGAAAAGTTTTGAGATAGAAATCGGGGCTAAATGAGATTTTAACACACGTATCATATGGCGGGATTTAAATCGATGGCGGTCGTGATGGTGGTCGTCGTGCTTGCATCTTTCCAACTCCATTCGGCGTATGCACAAACTAGCTAGGTAACGATAATCAACTTATTTTATTTCCTTACTTCATTTAAACAATTCAATTTCTCTTAATATCAATTATCAAACAAAATATTATTCATTCTTTTTCATTTCATAATTTTCGATAATAATCTTATACTTTTACATGATTTTATTTTTAACAATTTTTTTATATAATTAAAGTTTGTCTCACAATATATATTATTAAGCATTTATAAAGGCCCGTCGCAACGCGAGAGCAATAAATACCTTGTTGGGATCATTCATATCAATAGGAAACTAAGTTGTTTTATATAGTTCACTCAAACTCGCTTATCAAAATAAGTTATGTCTCAAACAAACTAAACCTCAATATGTATAGTGTTTAAATTTGTATGTCCAAGTTATTTATCAATGTAACCGCTCAATAAAGTGTCTGAAATTAACGATATTCAAATGTTTTGTTTTTTATAGGCACGTCGTTGGAGACACATTGGGCTGGACTATTCCAACCAACGGTGCCGCGGCATACACTTCATGGGCCGCGTCACAAACCTTTAGAGTCGGTGATACTCTTTTATTCAACTTCACCACTGGCATGCATAACGTCCAAGAAGTTTCACAATCCGCATACGGCCCATGCACCGTTGCTAACCCGATCTCGATAGACTCTAACGGCCCTGTTACCATTACCTTAAGGACAGCAGGAAACCACTAGTATATATGTGCTTTTGGAACTCATTGTCAAGCTGGTCAAAAAGTTATGGTTAATGTTGTTGGAGCCTCAGGCTCTAGTCCAGCAGCCACTAGCCCAGCCCCCTCTGGTAGCACACCGTCTACTCCTACCACCAGCCCACTACCACCGTCACCTAGCCAACTTTGATGGTTGTTGTACCTGTTGCTATCTTGGCTGCTTTAGCTTTGGTGTTTTAGATAATTTTTTGTTGGTTGTTGTAGTTATTTTCTTTGGATCATCTTTAATTTTGAAGTATTTTTACGTTTGTGATAGGTTTTATTGTTTCATATTTTTATATTTAATTGAATAAAAGTATAAGATTGACATTTAAATATGTTTCTTTATCATATTTTTGCATACCGGAAGAAAAATCGATCGAAGATATGTGAACGTAAATTAAACTGTTACATATAATAATAACTTAAATATGTATGTAACACGAAATTATAGTCATGGCTATCCTAAGGCTTGGTCCTAATGAACTTAACATAATTGACCTTATAAGCCCTGGTCCTAAGGTCCTAATGAACCTAACATAATTGACTATATAAGCCCAGGTTCTAAGGTCCTGAACTCCTGATGAACCTAACATAATATATCTTCTAACGATCATGACAAGTACTCCTTCCGTCTCAATTTAAATGATTAGTTAAAAGTATAGGTGTCTCTATTTCGGAGTCTTAACTTTCAATTTCCTAATGAGAGTGCGACGTATAGAGATTTTTCATATATAAAAGTCACGAGAAACATTAGGGGAGTGTTTAGTTTTCTCGCTCTTGGTCAATGATCGTGCGGTATCTTTTTAGTTCGATGGTGGTAAAGAATAGGTTCTCAAGTTGTGTTAAGACCGGGTGTAGTTGTGCTCAAAAAGTTGCGAATCGTATATACATGGTAAAGAAGATAGCAAAATATAGCCAAACCACATGGATAATTTTTGCAATTTACTCAATATGAAATGAAAATTTGGTCTAATTAATCAATGAAAGAAAATGATATTTTTTTGTCAAAACTAAACCACTTGCAATAAATATCCCTTAATTATTAATATATAACGGTTGTTGTCCTTCAACTCTTAAACTTAGATGGACAATCCTGTAATCTAACCAGCATAGTAACATTATTGTATGTATTTCATATCTTAACAATTTCATATAATCTTATACACATCTTGTTGGGAATTACGGTAAACTACTGGATCTGCTGAAGTATCTGCCGAAGAGTATCTGCCGAAGAAGAATGGATTCTGCTGAAGTTATACTTCAGCAGAAGTAATAATGCAGAAATCGTGATTCTGCTGATAGTGCGAATCCACGTAGGAGAGATAAGCGCCGTATGTAGGCCATATGCAGGAAAATTCAGCGCCGTATGAAAGATAGGTTGGCGCCGTATTGTATAGAGCTTACTCAGAATAAACAATATGATTAGCAAAACAATATGATTAGTTGCATGCTTGTCTAGATGCATGCGTTGTTTATGTTTGTATTAGGAGCGTACGTTGTAAACGCTCGTGAGTCATTAGGGTTTCTTGCCTATAAAAGGAACCATAATAGTTTGTATTAGATAAGTTTTTCTAAGTCTTTCAAGTCTTGTAAAATATCCGAAACATAGAGTTTCTATAATCAAAAGATCCATAGAGGATCTAAGAGTTCTTAGTTATTATAACTTGTATTTACATTCCGCTAAAGAATACGAGTTGTAGAGATCTTCTATTAGTTTGCTTGTGATTACATAGGCAACACTAACGATCTCCGAGTGCTTAAGATCTATCAAGGTCTTTGTGTGTTCAACAAGTGGTATCAGAGCCTCGGGAAAGTCTCTACGATACTAAGAACCATTCTCACCCTCATACAACCAAACATACACTCACCATGCCTGGGTCTGATAATGAAACTGAAGTCACCAACACAAACAACACCAACACCACTTCCATGCAACAGCTTAGTCTTTCAAACAGTAATGGTAAATTTCCTTATTTAAAAAGGGAAGAGTATGATCTTTGGACTATGAAGATGGAAAACTGGATTTCCAATATTGATTGGAATCTGTGGGAGGTAGTGAAGAAAGGAAACAGTCTAAAGAAAATGATTCCAGACAGGGATGGGAAGTTTATAATGGCTCCTCCCAAAACTGCTGAAGAGGTGCTGGCTATGCAGAGAGAGCACAAAGTAAAAACTATCCTTCTTCAAGCCATTCCTGAAGATCACCTGTGTGATTTTCACCACATGGATGATGCAAAGGATATATGGATGGCTCTCAAAGCAAGGTTCGGTGGCAACGAAGAATTGAAGAGAATGAGGAAGTCCATGCTGAGACAACAATTTCAAGACTTTAATATCTCCGAAGAAGAAGGTATCCACAAGGGATACGACAGGTTCCATAGGATTTTGAGTCAGCTAAACCAGCTGAATGCAAAACCTGACAATGATGATTGCAACTCAAAGTTCCTACGATCCTTGCCTCCATCATGGTTACATGTAAGTATAGCCCTCAAGGCTAAAGGTGGGTTGGACATGCTCACCTTTGATGAGCTGTACAACAGACTCAGAACTCTTGAACCTGATGTCAGAACTCCCTACCGTACATCTTCTTCTGGCCATGCAGCTTTTGTTGGGACATCTCACTCCAACATGATGGTACATGCTCCTAGTTCAAATTACTTTCCATCATCATCTTGTACTCCCGCTCCACCACATAACACTCGTCCCACTCCACCATGTTCTCAAACAAAGACTAGTAGTGTGATGGAGTATGTTCTTCATTCATTTGTTGCTGATTATGATACTCAGCAGTATCTTGCATATGAAGACTTTGATCAGTTGGAACCACTTGAAATAGAGGAGATGAAACTGAAAATGCAGGTGGCATTGCTGTCAGTGGACATCAAAAGGTTTGAAGAGAAGTCTGGAAGGAAGTTTGCTTTCAAGGGAAAGGAACCAGCTCGCTTTGACAGGAGAAAAGTCAAGTGTTTCACTTGCCACCAGATGGGGCATTTCTCAAGGGAATGCAAAGACAGGAAGAGTGGAGATGGAGCTAACTACATTTCCTATCAGCAGAAACAGAAGGAAGTTGGAGCTTCAGCAGCTCTTCTCACCATGGATGAACAGGTCAACTGGACTGCACATGAACCTGTGAATGAGGAAGCTCCTGACACTTATAAGCTTGGATTGCTGGCAAGGTGTACTTCGGATGAAAGGCATGATCAGTTTGCCTTGATGGGACTATCTCAGGTACACAACTGTATATTTGGTTGTAGTCTAAGATACAATGAACTTAAAGAAGAGTATGATGCTATGAAACCTAAATTTGATGAATGCTATGTTGAAAATGAAGCCCATAAACTAGCATTAAAAACAGTAGAAAGACAAAAGGTATGGTTTCAAAAGAATCAAATAGCTTATGAAGAAAAGATAAAGGTGTTACAGTTTGATCTAGAAGTTGCAAATAATTACTTGAAACTGTCTGAGAAAGCAAAGGCTGAAGCTGTGTCTGAAAACCTAGAACTCAAAGAAAAACTAGCTGAGGAAATAGCTAGGCATAAGGAATGGTTAATTTCAGGTGATAATCTGGCTAGAGAAATCTATAACAGTCAATCAGTAACCTCTGGCTTAGGATTAGGCTTTCAAAAGTATGTAGGATTGGAAGCTAGGTATGATAGTCGTAAATCCACACCAGCAAAGTTAGCTAACTTTGTAAAAGAAGGTGAAATGCATGCTGTCCCTGGACCTATTAGAGGTGAATTTATGCCTATTGACCTATCCATCACTGTTGACTTTGATGGATCACATCATCTATATGGCAGAAAGTCAAAAGACTTGCCATACCCTTATACCTCATCTAATGACTTTGTCTCTTGCTCTGACAGTGACAATTCATCGGATCAAGGGTCTACTTCCTATGAAAGCTGTGATTCAAATGAGAAGTCTGACCTTCCCAAGCCCTCACCTGAGCCTACACCCAAGCCTGCACCCCAGTCTACTTACAAGCCTTCTAGGGAAGCTGCTGAGGAATCAAATTCCAAGACAGTTTCTTCTGAAGATTTATCTTTTAAAGCTTTGCATAATCAGTCTGTTAAAAACAATTCCTTGAATGTTTCTGATTTAAGTACTTCTGCATGTAATCAAACATCTCCCTATTTGAATAAATCTTCCAAGAAGAAGACATGTTTTGTGTGTGGAAGTAAATTTCATTTAATTAAGGATTGTAATTTTTATGAGCAAAGATTGGGTGCATGTGCTACTCAGCAGAAACATAAATCAACGTGGACCAATGTTAATAATATTCCACCTTATGTCCCACAAGCAGCTAATACTGACTCTCATTGGAGAGGTTCAGTTGCCAGACCTTATGTGCAACCAACTAGCCCATACTTTAAACATGGTTATTGGCCTACATATGTTGACTCTATGTATGCTGGGATGGGATATGGGAGTACTGCTGTGAAGCCCTCAGCAGGTTGTTCTTGGACTATCAAGGGACCCAATCATCAATGGAGGACCAAGGACAATGGTGGATCCTCTAGATCTTCATGGCCTAAACCTGTGATCCACAAGGCAGGTTCAAGTCAGTAATGACTTGAACCTTCTTTGGTTGCTAACTGTATGTATATATTTTTTGTTGTTGTTTGTAGGATCATCCCCTTAAGCATAAAGATATTGGTATTGTTGATAGTGGCTGTTCCAGAAGCATGTCTGGGAACAGAGATATGATGCACAATTTTGTCCCTATAGAAGGAGGAGGCAATGTGACGTTTGGAGGAAGTGATGGGAGTATCACAGGGAAAGGCACCATAAAAACACCTCATATGGATTTTGAAAATGTGTACTATGTTAAGGAACTTCAGCATTTCAACTTGTTCTCCGTTTCACAAATCTGTGACACCAAGAACAGAGTACTCTTCTCTGAGAATGAATGTCTTGTGCTGTCTAAAGACTTCAAACTCCCAGAAGAAACTTCAATTCTGCTGAAAGTTCCTCGAACTCACAATTTATACACATTCAACCTTAATGAAGTTCAACCTGGTGGTGACCTCACTTGTTTGGTGGCTAAAGCATCCCTTGATGAGTCTACTAAATGGCATAGGAGGATGGCTCATGTGAACTTCAAGACCATAAACAAACTCTCTAAAATGGGTCTTGTTGAAGGTCTTCCCTCCAAAGTTTTCACCAATGATCATAATTGTGTTGCTTGCAACAAAGGAAAATGATCTATGCTAAACAGTCAAGTCTAACAGACTTGAAACAGCTTAAACACAAATGCAATGAAGATCAGAGAATATAGGGGATTCCCGGGTCGTTAAGTCCCAAGGAGACTCAATGGTGTGCAAACACTGATTCAGATGATAGAAGGATCACTAAGGATAATGATCCGAAAGGATTTGGATGGAATGATACACTACTGAAAAAGATTAATAAATTAAAGCGACTTAAATGCAAATTAAGAAAATTAAAAAGATAAAATCTATTAAATAAACGCTATCACTATATTTAAAGTGATGAACGTTTAAAACCTAAAACTAAAAACTTACGTTTAAATAAAAATAACGTAAACGTACAAATAAAAACGTGAAAATTACACAATATTAACCCTAAAAATATGAAAAATACATTTTTACAATCCTAATTATATAAGAAAATTATTAGAAAAGGAAAATTATTTTTAACACTATTTAATTAATTATTATTAATTAAAAACTATTTATTAAGTATTTAAAATGCACTAAAATAGAAGAAAATACAAAATTAACCTAGAAAAATGAAATTATAACTTGGAAAAATCTAAAATATGATAAAACTAATTTTAAAACAGAAAATATATTTTTTTAGACTTTTTATGTATTTATTATTAATTTAAAACTATTTAAAACTAATTAAAATTATAAAAAATACCAAATAAAAGGAGAAAAATAGGGAAAAATACTTTTTAGGCTTTTTATATTTATCTAAACTTAAGAAAAATGAAAAATTATTTTTTTGAGACTTTTCTTAATTATTTGTATTTAAAGCTAATTAAAAAGGATTAAAAACTAAATTAAATCAAGAAAAATAGCAAAACACCTTAGAAAAATCTGAAAATTTAAGGAAAACTCTAAAATAATACTAGGAAGCTAGGAAAAATGGAAAAACATGGGCTTGTTTGGCAGAATATGAAACTGATAAGGAAGTGCTTATTGAAATAAGCACTTCAATAAGCAAATGGAATCCAAAAAGCACCAAACCAAAACAGAAGGCCTAATATGCTAAAATAACCAAGATGAAACACAAATCAACAAGCTTAAACCTCTGATAAGCAAGCTAGCACAGATTTGGCTAACTGAGATTATGGCAGAAACAGTTAAAGGGGTATCAACTTCAAGCCAAGAAATAAGCTCTAGAATAAGCTGGAAAGCAAAAACTAATTATTGAAACCTAAAGATGACCTGGGTGACTAACTAAAACCCCAAAGCTCAGACTTGGGTGAGCTCTTATGTGCCAGATGCAAGGTCTGCAAAACCTGCATATTCCCTGTGCAGGCTTGATGCCCTGCACAGGGGATTTGACCCCATCTTCACAAGCTTTTTTAAGGCTTCTAGAAATTTGATAAAAATTTGGAAAATTGCTAATAAGAAACAAGACCAGCCCAGCTTTATAAAACAACAATTTTCATTAAAATTGGCTCAGAAATGAGTGAATGAAAAATCTTTCTTTTTGACCCAAAACTGAGTTTTTAGGCAATTTGACTTTTTAAAGGAAAATAAAAAGTTGACTTTTAGGAACTTGCACTTGATTCTATGGACTTATATGGTTATAATAAGCTGAAGTAAGATCATCTATGGCTGTGGAAACAACTTTTAAACATGTACAATGAATTTTGCAACTCAAAATTCCCAACAGTGAACTGTTGGGAAGTGTACAAGCTATTTTGACTTTTTTGATAATTAAGGACTATTTTTATTGCTGTACTGAGCTAATAAGACCTAATAGAGCATGTATCAAACAAGAGCAATGATAAAAATAACCTCTAGCACAGTTTATACAATTAAACCAAACACTCCTTTAAGATGACAGTTATGAAGCTTAACACATTAAAACAGATTTTTAGACCAAGTGAGCTATTAATTAACTTGAACTAACTGTATTTAGACAAAATTAAACCAAAATTAACACACATTTAATAGATAAACTAAGAGATGCAAAATTTTGAGAAATTGCTTACAAGTGATCAAAGCTAAGATCATGGAACCAATGAACTCTAACTATCCTACAGCTTCCCATGAAGCTCTATACCCAAAATAAATCCAAAATCAGCACTGCTTCAACATCTTGCACCATTTTCCATAGTTTTTAATTTTATAACTAATTTATTTGAATTTTTTGAGAATTTTTCTGTTTTGAAACTAAACTGAATTTTAAATGTTTCTAACAACTCATAAGCTTTTTCAAGAGCTTATATAAGCTTTAAGAAGCAATAACTACCATCAATAACAAAAATTGAGTGATTTGAGATTTTGAACTAAGAAATAAGCATAAACTGCATTTGTGTACAAGAATTGAAATTGGAACTGAAATTAGGTTTTTAATACACTGAATATTGATTACAAAGTATCTTAAAACTTAAACATTAACTGGAAAAACTTGAAATATTTAAAACGACATAGTTAACACTAAATTACACTAACTACTACACCAAGCTTCTCTTTCTTTCTTCTTTTTATACTCCATGATGTTGCCACTTGTCCACTGAACCTTTCCCACCAAGAATTGAGACCATTGGATGAGTCAAGGAAATAATAGCCGTTTGATTTGTTTTTGGCGCCAAAGTGGATTATCAACAGGTGGGGGTAGAGTGTTAAGGGAGAATGAGCATTTAATGATATTTGGAGTTGTGATGAGGTGGGGGGACAAGGAAAGGAAAAGGTGAGCTGGGGGGGATGGTGTTGTGGTGTTTGCAGATATGGTGGGTGAGGGGGAAGGTGAAGAAAAAGAGCGGGGTTGTTTATTTGACCATGTGGGTTGTTTGTTGACCGGGTTTGGGTTTTGGGTTGACTGGGTATTGGATTGGGTAAGTAAATTGGGCCAAGAGGTTTAGTGTTGGGCTTGGGATAATTATAGGGTCCGGATGGTTTAGGAAATAACAATAAGGACCAAACATGTAAATTAGAAACTCCAAGGACCAAAGCTGAGATTTCTGAAATATTACCCAATGTTTAGTCTTGCCAATCTCAAATAATATAAGGACCATATTTGCCATTTTTTAAAAGTCCAAGGACTAAACATGACATTTTTAAAACTTGAGGGACCAAAGTTGTAATTTTGCAATTTTACATTTCAAAGGTTTGTTTTGACAACTTTTGAATCCCATGGACCTTAAATGACTATTTTCTATTGAAATTTTGACTCAGGGACTATTTTTGACAATTTTAGAAACTTGGGGGACTAAAACTGCAATTTTTGCAAATTTGATACGTTTTTCATCTGATTTTGATATTTTTGCATTTAAAACACATAAAACACTGATTTGTGATATTTTGATCATTTTAATGCATTTTTGAGTGTTTTCAGATGATTTTGCAGTTTATATTGTACAAAAATGATGAGTATTTAGACACTCATCAGAAAACAACACAGATCCTCCTACAAAGCTATCAATGCTATGAGCATCATTTCTGAACCTCTTCAGTTGCTCCACATGGATCTGTTTGGTCCAACTCAAGTCAGAAGCATTGATCATAAGTACTTCTGTTTGGTTATCACTGATGGCTATAGCAGATTTTGTTGGGCTTTCTTTTTAAGAACCAAAGATGAAACATCTGCAGTGCTGACTGACTTCATCACCCTCGTTGAAAATCAGTTGAACAAAAAGGTTAAGGGAATTCGGTGTGATAATGGGACAGAGTTCAAGAATGCTATTCTTATAGAACTCTGTAGGTCAAAAGGTATAAAAAGGGATTATAGTAATCCAAGAACCCCACAACAAAATGGGGTGGCTGAAAGAAAGAATAGGACCTTAATAGAGGCTGCAAGATCAATGCTTGCAGACTCTAAACTGCCCACTATGTTCTGGACTGAAGCTGTTGGAACAGCGTGCTATGTGCTAAACAGGGTCTCCATTACTAGACCTTAACTCAAAACACCATATGAACTTCTCTTTGGGAAGGTTCCTGTCATTCACTACCTAAAACCTTTTGGTTGTCAAGTGACCATTCTAAACACCAGTGATCCGTTGGGAAAGTTTGATGAGAAGGCTGATGATGGTTATATTGTGGGTTATTCAGCTCATAGTAAGGCATACAGGGTGTACAATTTGCAATCCAAGAAGATAGAGGAGACTTTGAACCTAAGATTTTTGGAAGATAAGCCTAATGTTCAAGGACAGGGTCATACGTGGTCTTTTGACCTTGACTACTTAACTGGTTATTTGGGTTACACTAGACATGTGGCTAACCAAAATGCATGTCCTCAAGAGTCTCCCACTAACAATGCAGGTACCTTGGATGATGACTCTGAAAATGAGTTTGAAGATGATGAGCAACCTATACTTGTGCCTTCTTTCTCCCCTAACAATATTGCAGGTACCACCTCCAAGGATATTGCTGATAAGAGTGATGAAGATGAATCACATTATGCTGAGGACCTTGCTAGGCTTCAGACTCAAGAATTTGCAGCTAAGCTTGAAGCAGAAAAACTGAATGGGGAGGTTGCTAATGAAGGAGTCAGTAGAAACCATGTTTCTGTTGAAGTTGATTCTGTCACACCTACCATCCACAAATCCGCTGAAGGCTATGCTGTTTCTTCTCATGTTCCTTCTCAAGTGTCTTCAGACTTTGGAGAACCTTATACACGCTTTCCAAAACCCTCAGATCTTGGAAATCATCAACCCAAAGCTAGCATCTTCACCACACCCTCTTATGATACTGAGTTTGAACCAACTATCACTAATCTTGATTCATCCATTGAAGTAAGCCCCACTGCTACTCAGAGGATCAATATTGCTCATCCTCAATCCAACATTATAGGTGATCTTCTTGCACCTGTTAGAACTCGAAGGGCTATAACAAGTCCTCAGTTTGGACAGATTGCTTTTCTCTCTTATGTCTCCAACCAGCAAAGAGACAATCACACAGACTTCAAGCATTGTCTGTTTGCTTGTTTTCTTTCTCAAGTGGAACCAACAAGTGTTTCTCAAGCTCTTAACGATTCAAGCTGGCTAGAAGCAATGCAAGAAGAGATGCAACAATTTCACAATCAGCAGGTTTGGATCTTGGTTCCACTCCCTGATGGCAAATATGCCATTGGGACAAAGTGGATTTTGAAAAATAAGAGAGATGCTCGGGGTGTTGTGATAAAAAAACAAAGCATGATTAGTGGCTCAAGGCTTCAGACAAGATGAGGGAATTGATTATGATGAAGTGTTTGCACCTGTTGCTAGAGTTGAAGCCATTCGAATTTTCTTGGCTTATGCTTCTTACATGGGTTTCATGGTGTATCAGATGGATGTTAAAGGTGCTTTTCTGTATGGTGAGATTGAAGAGGAGGTTTATGTCACTCAACCCAAGGGATTTGAAGACTCAGATAACCCAAATCATGTTTACAAGGTTGTCAAAGCTCTCTATGGCTTACATCAGGCACCTAGAGCTTGGTATGCTAGGCTTTCATCCTTTCTGCTGAAGCATGGCTATAGGCGGGGTGCTATTGATAAAACTCTGTTCCTAAAGAAGAATTACTCAGACATCATCCTTGTGCAAGTTTATGTGGATGACATTATTTTTGGCTCCACAAACGAAGCTTGGTGCAGGGAATTTGAGGAACTAATGAAGGGAGAATTCCATATGAGTGCTATGGGAGAGCTTACTTTCTTTTTGGGTCTCCAAGTTCAGCAGAAACAAGATGGCATCTTTATCTGTCAAGATAAATATGTGAGGGACATTTTGAAGAAATTTGGTATGGAAGGTGTTAGGACTGCCACAACACCTTATGAAGCTCCGAAGACAAAAGCAAACAATGAACCAGATCTACCTGTGAATGTTCATCTGTACAGGTCCATGATTGGTTCATTGATGTATCTAACAGCTTCAAGACCTGATATTACTTTTGCTGTGAGTGTTTGTTCTCGACATCAAGTCACTCCACTTACTTCCCATCTCAATGCTGTCAAGAAGATCTTTAAGTACCTCAAAGGCCAACCTCGTTTAGGCCTTTGGTACCCAAAAGAGTCTCCTTTCAAGTTGGAAGCATATAGTGACAGTGATTATGCTGGTGCAAATCTGGATAGAAGATCTACAACTGGAGGCTGCCAATTTCTTGGAAAGAGGTTGATTTCTTGGCAATGCAAGAAACAAACCATTGTGGCTGCCTCAACTACTGAAGCAGAGTATGTTGCTGCTGCAAATTGCTGTGGACAGGTCCTTTGGATTCAAAACCAATTGCTGGACTATGGGTACAACTTCATGAACACAACAATTTATATAGATAATCAAAGTACCATCTGCATAGTCAAAAATCCAGTTTTTCACAGTCGAACAATACACATTGAAATCAGGCACCACTTTATAAGAGATGCATATGAAAAACATTTGATAAAAGTGGCTAAAATTCATACTGATGATAATGTGGCAGACTTGTTAACAAAAGCTTTTGATGGACCAAGGTTTCAACACCTTGTGGTCAATATTGGAATGCTAAACCCTTGACTGCAAAGTTTAAGGGGAGGCATAGGCCTCAGGGGAGGATTTGTGCAAACTCTGCATATTTTTTGTGTTATTTTGTTTACTAACACTAACTTTCTAATAATTCTTTAGTTTGTTTGTCTTTGTGTTGTTCTTGTGTGTTTTTGTCTGTTTTGCAGTTGTCTGGATTGCATTTTGTCTATTCCTTGTCTGAATTGCAGTTTGTCTATTCCATGATCAAGATCAAATTCATCAAGTGTGGTTCATTGGTATATGGTCAAGATAGCTAAAAGATTGTTGCTTGTTTCTTCTGAAATTAAAAGTACTGAAGCAAACGATTTTATTCCACTGAAGTTATAATACTGGAGAAAAGAAATTGAAGTCAAATTGTTCTTTCATTCATTCAAGAAACAGTTTACAGCTTACAGCTTACAAAAGTCAACCTACTACAAATGCATCTTCAAGATACGAGCTATACACTTACGCTAATCCTAATCTAGTACATATCATCTATTCCAACATCTAAGTGAATGTTGGATATGCATTAGATGTTGGCTTTGCGTTTGTGGGTCTTGCATAACCACCCATTCCGTCTATCTCGATGGATGGATATGCATGACCAATACGACGAAGATGCTAAGGACCAAAATGGAGAGGATGGATTGATGCAAACGTTGATGATGACGATGACCACACATGATGATGGAGAAAAATAACGTCTCCTGTGTGCTTCATCTATGCATTTCAACCAAAATGCAATCCATCCACCCTCCTTAAGCCATTCTCTTATACGATGTGTGTTGATGCACCAAAAGATGGCGCAGTGAGACCAAGAACCACCTCTCTGTCTTTGGGGAGTGGCGGATTCCTGGCACGAGGCCTTTGTTGAGGCTGAGGTGCTGGAGGTTGGGAGTATGATGTTCCCTCCTTATAGGAGTCATCAGAATCATCAGCAGATTCACTTGGATTCACTACACTATCATCTTCTGAAGAAGGGAGAAAGGGTGATTTACTTGGTCGTGGATAGGGTTGAGGAAAGTAATGTAGCCATGGGTTTGATTCACCACTTGATGATGATGAAGAAGATGATGAAGATGATGTTGTGAGATCTATGATCTCAGGTTTGGTATTCATGGTACAATTTGGTTAATTGGGGTTTGTTTTTGAATCTAGGGTTTGTGGTAAATATTTGGGGATCTTTGATGAAGAGTCAAGTATACATTGGGATCATTTTATAGACGGGTTCGAGGTTCAATGAGAATTAATGCGAGTGGGTGGCACAGTAATTCTAGAAACTTACCGAAGATATTCTTATCTTTGATGGTTTCTGCTGAAGTGTATAACTTCAGCAGATTGACCATATGTTTCTGCTGAAGTGTTATTTTGGGTTTGGTCAAAGATGAAATACACGTAAGCGACGGTCAACCAAACGGTCTATTTTCTTTGACTATATTTTGGGCAAAAACTATCACTCCACCATCACTCTCTTCAGAACAATCCAATTCCCTCTCATCCTGCATCCACAAACACTCACCATTACGAGAAACATAACCCTAACAACTCATATCCCTCATGGCTCTTGAATTTAAAATTGATCACAACAAAGTTGCATTTCTGGGAAAAGGTAAGGGATATGAATTGTACGAACCAATGGTGGAATTCTTGAAAAGGTCCAAGATTTGTTATGCTCTAACACATTCTCCGAATGAGATATATGAATCACTGGTTACTCAGTTTTGGGAATCTGCTGAGCAGAGGAATGAGACAGAGATTAGGGCTGTGGTTGATGGAACAGAGCACATAGTAACAGAGGACCTAATAAGGAGGAAGCTTCGCTTGGAAGATGCTGATGGAGAATTTCACTCTAATCAGGAAAACGTGCTTACTGGGCTAAGAGCAATTGGTTATCGAGGTACAAGGACTGATATGTGGCTGAAGAAGGAACTTTGCCCGAAGTGGAGGTTTCTGGTTCACACGTTGCTTCAATGCATAAGCAACAAGTCAGGAGGATGGGACCAGTTCTCTACCCAACTAGGATGTGGTATTGTGTGTCTTTCCCAAAGGATAACTTTCAATTTTTCTAAGTATATTTTTGAAAACATGATTGAAAATCTTCAAAGGAAAAAGGCTAAGTTTTTAATGTACCCAAGGTTTCTGCAAATGATTTTAGACACCAATACCCAAGCCCAATCCTTTTATCCCATAGGTGTTTTAACTGCTAAATTGTTTGCAACCATGAGAACTCACTTTCAGGGGGAACATCATCCCTTGCTTGCAGCCATGTTGCCCCAAGGCAATGAGGCTGCTGATGAGGAGAATGTGACTAATAATCCTCCTGCTACACCTGTTGTTACTGATGGTAATCCATTAGTTAACATTGATGAGGGGCCCTCATCAACTGTTAAAACAACTCATGTTGCTCCAGACCAGCCACCTTGTCCCAGTCCACCACCCCCACTAGTTACTCATGATGAGTCTGATCTTAATAGACTACCCACACCAAGTCCTGTTAGGGATCCTCTCAATGAAGATCTTCCTCACTTTGAGCATGACCATGTTACTACTGAAAGGTCCAATGAAGCTCCCTTTACCACAGAGCAATCTGCTGGTGGAGCTGAGGACCCTATTACACTCTCATCTGTTTATGCTCTTGTCAACAGGTATGCTACTGAGGTATCTAGTCTGAAAAAGGAGCTTGCAGAGACCAAGTCTTCTCTTGGTAAACAGATTGAAGAACTGCAAAATAAAGTCAAGGAATTAGAGGACAAACTTAAAAGGGGCTCCAAAGGAAAGTTTGTGGTTTCTTCTGATGAAGAACAAGAAGTACCTCAGTTTGGGTCTCTTGATATGTTGAATGATGTGTCTCTTAATGATCCTTCATCAGTAGTTGCTGCTTCCTCAAAGAAGAAGGAACCTGTTCTTTACAAAAGAAGAAAGAGATCTTATTTACATAAGGTTTCTTCTGAAGCTTCAAAGGAACCTGGTGTTGACAAGGTTGCTTCTGCTGATGTGCAAATGGAGGATGTATCTTCGGATCATGGTCAATCTTCATCTGTTCAAGAACCAACAGGCCCTTCACCTTCAGCAGATCTTTCTGATGTGGTTGTCATGACCACTCCAGTTGATAATCTGCATCAACATGTCTCTCCTACAGTTGACCTGGGTATTGCTACTGAGGTTCCTGTCGTTGATATAACTGAAGATGAGTGTGCTAAGAAGCCTGATGATAAAGGGAAAGATGTAATAACTGAAGATGAGCTTGGTCCAGACCTGGTAAGTGAGGAGGAAAGACTAGGTCAAGCAAGTAGATTGGCTGAGTTTGAGAAGTCAAAGAAAAGTGAAGTATTGGCTCAACAACTTGAAACAGAGGACTTTTCATCTTTACCTCCTGAGAGAAGAAGAGAACTGGATGAAATGCGTATTCAGATGCCTGCTGAATACTGGGATACTCTGACTGAGCAAGTTATTTCAAGACCTTCTCTTGCTCAAAGTATACTAGGTGGAGATTTCAACAATGAGAATTATGTGGAGCAAATGATGGCTCAGGGAAGACAAAGGAAGCAAGAAGCTATTGCACAAAGGAGAGCCATCAAAGCTCAGAAGAACAAAGAGAAACCTCCCACCAAATCAGAAATGAGACAGGTGGTGAAAAATCAATGCTCGATGTACAACTCTGGCTTAACAATGAAACAAGTCAAGGCTTTTCCTGATCATGTCCTGTTTCGCAAATATAAACAGATCATGGGGGACAAATCATCATCTTTAGCACACTCTACCAACTTGAAAAGGATTGCTGGGAATGAAGTTGCTCAAGAAGCCAAAAGACTCAAGTATGATGATGCTCCACCCAAGGCGACTTCTCCAGTCATTTCTGCTGAAACAACTACTGAAGTTGCTTCCTCCACTGACAAGGGTCCATCTGCTAAACCATCTACCAATTCTCCTGAAGCACCTGATATATCAGCTCCCACTTCATCTGTGGCAACCGTTGACACACCAAAAGATTCTAAAGTTAAGGAAGCTAATCTCGCTGAAATAAAAACTAAAAGGGCGATAAAGATGATTCACAGGATGAATGCACTACGTGAAGGTGTTCCAACTAAGTCTCTCTCTACCTCTTCAAGTCTTACCACAAATGTTCAGACTGAAAATGCTCCCTCTGAGGACATCTATAAGCCTGGTAGGAGGACGAAGATAATGGCCAAAAGATCTCCCTTGGATCTTGAAGCTGATAACTCAACTTTCATTACAGAAGGTTCTGCTGCTGATTTTCCTGAGGGAGATCAAAATGTGTTGGTCGATTGGAATCTGAAGGATGATCAGATGAATGTCATTCATCGAAAGGACTCCACTTCAATGGAATTCACCTTTCTGAAGGAAATTCTACACTTGGTAGACAGGGCAGACTTGCTTTCTCTGTACACTCGTGTTACCACCCATTACTGCAACAAGGAACCACAAGGTTCTGGGATGTTCTTACCTGGAGATCTTCAAGTCCTGTTAAACTCTCATTCTCCCAATAGTAAATCATATTCCATTTGGGAAAATTCACATCGGTGGAAGGTGGCATCCTGGAGATTCTATCCTCTCCCTCGTGTGCATGTGCTTGAGACTAAGGGTGGAATCACTGTATGCATGCTTGCTGAAAGAAAGTATCCATTGCCCAAGAGACTTATGGAAAGGATGCTTAGTCAGAAATTGGAGATTCCTCCAGAACCAGTGGGCAATGAAAGACTGTCTGCTTCTACATTGGTGGGTTTGATCAAGACTCAACTTCTACAACAGCAATAGGCCTCATCCTCATCCTTATCATGGTACTTGGTACTCTCTGCATTACCTTGTTTTGTTGCTTTTAGTTTGTGTTATTTATGTTATTTGTCTATTTCTGTGTTATTTTTCAATTTCTTAGTTAAAAAAAAAAAAAAAAAAAAAAAAAAAAAAAAAAAAAAAAAAAAAAACTAACTTTTATGCAGGTTTGTTTGTTGTACAATTCTGATGGTTTTTAACTCACCTGATGTACCTTGTGTATGTCAAAGAGTTGGCTAGTCCAAAGGGTACATCTTTGGTAAAGACACAACAAATCTGTTGATAGCTGTAATGGTTTGCTCAAAATCATAGGGTCTACAACCACCCATACTTAACTGATGAGGGTTGTATGGTCATCAATTCACCATGGTCTATTCCTTTTTGGAATCCAAGAATTGGCTAGCCCACATGTATATGGCATGTGGTAAAGGCAACTGAATCCATAATTGGTTCTCAATTCACCAATTCTAAGAATTGACTAGTCCTGAGCAAACGGCTACAGGTAAAGACAAGTCAAATCTGTTTATATGGTTGCTGGTTTGCCAATAAATCAGATGGTTATCAATGTACCATAGTTTTCGAACTCAAACATGTGACTACTCCAGTAGTGATGGCTATTGGTAAAGAGACATCAAACCCATTATTTTCAATGATTCACCTCTCACAGGAGTTAACACACCTGGAAGTGATGAGAATAGTATGAAAATTATATGTTTTGATGTACATAATGTCATATGTTGCTGCAAAGATCTGGTGTATAACAGTTCAGTCATCATAGAGATGTTCTTCTTCTAAATCTTGCTGCTGATGTTCGAATGCAATCCTCTTAATGTGAAGTATTTGTGCTCAAGAAACTGGACCTTCCTAGCTCAGAAGTGTTTACGGAATAGGGAGGATATTGTTTGGAAATTTTCTCATAAGATGGTACAATCCTCAACAGTATTAACGATCTATCAAGGAAACTGGAACTTAACCTAGTCAAATTCCAGTTTAGGGGAGGATTGTTAGGAATTACAGTAAACTACTGGATCTGCTGAAGTATCTGCCGAAGAAGAATGGATTCTGCTGAAGTTATACTTCAGCAGAAGTAATAATGCAGAAATCGTGATTTTGCTGATAGTGCGAATCCACGTAGGAGAGATAAGCGCCGTATGTAGGCCATATGCCGGAAAAGTCAGCGCCGTATGAAAGATAGGTTGGCGCCGTATTGTATAGAGCTTACTCAGAATAAACAATATGATTAGTTGCATGCTTGTCTAGATGCATGCGTTGTTTATGTTTGTATTCGGAGCGTACGTTGTAAACGCTCGTGAGTCATTAGGGTTTCTTGCCTATAAAAGGAACCATAATAGTTTGTATTAGATAAGTTTTTCTAAGTCTTTCAAGTCTTGTAAAATATCCGAAACATAGAGTTTCTATAATCAAAAGATCCATAGAGGATCTAAGAGTTCTTAGTTATTATAACTTGTATTTACATTCCGCTAAAGAATACGAGTTGTAGAGATCTTCTATTAGTTTGCTTGTGATTACATAGGCAACACTAACGATCTCCGAGTGCTTAAGATCTATCAAGGTCTTTGTGTGTTCAACACATCTTTTAACATAATTTGAAGAGCCATTATCTTCAAATTATGCATATAGTGGTTTCTATATTTTTGTCGTTTAAAAAAAATAAAAAATAAATAAATTAAAATAAAATAGAAAAATAAGGTTCTATATATTCAAACGAAGATGGCCCCAAACCAAAATTTGACAAGATGTTAGCTTAATAAAGGCCCGTGATGTTTAGGCTCATTTAGCCCATATAAGATTATGGTATTAGTCAAAAAGATATTGTTGTTATGATCCAGTTTGTTAAAAGTTTTATGCATCTCGCCATGTTGAGTTTTTAGAGCATATCCAGTACTATTCTGTTCATACTAGTTCACATAATATGACACAATATAAACTCATAAAAATTGATCCCTTTGACGCTGTCATTAAAGAACCTAATCCTGTTATGTCACCTACAGTATCATATGCACCTCTAAAAACCACCAACATTACATAAACACCACCAGTATCGGATAAACCTCCAAAAATCACAACCACTACTGTAATAACATTAGTTACAATTCGCGAGGCTACACCTACCGTTAATCCACCCCTTACCACAACTACTCAAACATCACATGAACTTGCACCGGTTCCTGTTGCTTCTATACACATACTTCATGAGCCTATGTCTTATACGGAAGTTGTTTGTAATCCACTTTGGTAGGGTGCTATGGTAGAGGAACTTACAAAATTCCATCAGACTCACACGTGGGACTTGGTATCTTTGCCGGCAGGCAAGCGTGATGTTGGCTTTCGTTGGGTCTACAGGAATAAAGAGACATTTGCTTTCTGTTGCAAAAATGATACTTGTTTGAACTTTGATTGTAGTTGCTTCTAGTTTTCAATGAAAATTATTTCGAATGAATGCCAAGAATGCCTTCTCGAATGGTGACCTAAATAAAGAAGTTATATGACACTTCCTCCTAGCGTTCCTCATCAGTCAGGTGAAGTTTGTAAGCCCCGAAAAGCTCTTTATGGTCTCAAACAGGCACCACGTGCTTGGTATGAGAAGTTTTCAATGGTTGTTGATTCTCTTGGATTTGTATCTAGCCATCATGATTTCTCGTTATTTGTTAAACGTTTCAGTGTTGGACGTATTTTGGTGTCCTTATATCTTGATGATATGATTATTACTAGAGATGATTGTGATAGAACTGAATTGTTAAAGGCAAAGTTGTCTCATCGGTTTGCTATGAAATATGTGGGTTTACTGCATTATTTTCTTGGTATATAGGTTGCTTCATCACCAAAAGGTTATATTCTATATTAGTCCAAGTATATTGCTGATTTATTTGATCGTGCCAGAATGACAGATATAAGATTTCTGGCATCCCTCTCTTGATCCATTGTCTGATCCTTGTTTATATCGCACTATTGTTGGGAGTTTGGTTTCTCTTATAGTGATTCATCTAGATATTTCTTATCATTCCACATTGTTTGTGAGTTTGTTGCTGCTCCTAGTACAGTTTATTGGGGGTGATATTCTACAGATTCCTATGTATCTTTGAGGTACTCAGTTTCATATACTCTTGTTTCCTTCCACGTCTTCTTTAAACTTTCGCGCGTCTATTGTGATGCTTGGCTGATGATTCTGTTACTCGCGAGTCTCAACCGATTTTTATGTTTTTCTTGATGATTTGCTTATCTTGTGAAAAAGTAAGAAACCAGACGTTCTTTCAAGATCTTCTACTAAGGCTGAATATCGTGCCATGGCTGTGACTATTAGCGAGATTGTTTGGTTACCTTGGTTACTTGCAGATATGAGTGTTCATATACTAGTCCTACTCCATTACATAGTAAAAATCATAGTGCAATTCACATTGCGTGCAACACAAGTTTTTCTTTTCTTTTTTTTTTTTTTTTTTTTTTTTTTTTTTTTTTTATAATGAAAGAACCAAGCATATAGAGATTGATTGTCATTTCACTCGTTACTCTCTTCAGGCTGTCACTATTTTTTTCCATTTGCGTTGTATGCTTTACAGATTGTGGTTCGTATTTTCGTTTTTTGTCTGACAAACTCTCAATAATCCTCACTATAGCATTGCGAATTTGATGGGGTGTTAGCTTAATAAAGGCTCGTGATGTTTAACCCCATTTAGCTCATCTAAGATTAGAACATCTCTTTGTTTTCATGTCTATATATATGTTTTGTACAAACGCTTTCCTTATTCAATAATACAAATCTGTTATTTGTTCTTTAGTTTCTAAAATCGATGCCTAGCAATTAGGCATTCAGTATCACATACAAGATTCGATTACATAAAAACCCGAGTTTATTACTACCTCCGTCCCAATTTAAGTGTCCACAATAGAATCTTTAGATGTCCCAAATTAAGTGTCCATAGAATATTTCAACCAATGAGATGAGACTTTAGTGGGTGAAAATGATATTTGATTGGTGGAGAGTGTAGTTAGTGGAATTTTCTAAAACTTTGTGCATATTGTGGAAAACTAGAAGGGGGGGGTTGAATAGTTTTGCCGATTTTAAGTTGATTTCAAAAACTTTAGATTCGATATTATGTGAAATCGTATGGATGTTGAGAACGTATATATCTAATGATAATGCAAGCAAATAAATAAAGTTAAGGGATAGAAAAGACACAACCGATTTATAGTGGTTCGGCTACAAGGTCACCTTCCTTGCCCTACTCCACTCCCCGAGTCACCTACTCGAGAGTTCAATCACTATGTCAACAAACTCCTTCACTTGGCGGAGAAGCCTTCACAACGTTGCTTACACTTTTTCCGGTACAAAGCTAGATACCGAGTCCGTAGCACGGTGGACCAAACCAACACAACTATTACACAACAAATATGTGAAATATCAAATACAAGATCTTCGCTACAGAAATCTTGCGGAGTGACAAATCAATCAAGGACCCCTTGCTTGGATGACTTGTATAATGCTCGTGATCTCGCCTTAGAGAAGGACCTATATGAGGATCACAAATAGAAAGAAAGAATAACAACTCTCTAGATCAAGTGATCTATATGTTAGAAGAGAATGAGAGTGTATGAGAGATTTAGTAAGAAGAGGGGTAAGTTAGAATGAAGAGATATAGGCAAATTCCTTCACTGTACCCCCGGATCCCACGGATCCCTTCCACAAGGGATCCGTCTAGTGTAATCCAATGGATCCGTGGAACGCTCCTCTTTGCCCATTGGTTTTGTGGTTATGGGTCATGGGTTATGGGTTGGTCCATGGGTTATATTTAGATTCAATGTATCTAAGTATACATTGTATCAAGTCTCTTTGGGTATGGGTTAAGATCCATGGGTTATGATTTTTACCCATCCTAATAAACTATTACAACAAATGCTTAATTACTACATTTTTGTATTTAAATGGCTATATGTAAATGCTTTACAAAACTAACATGTATCCTTTATAATTATACTTAAGATAACATTATATTTGTTATCAACAAAACACAAAGAGATCGCAAAATATTAATAAACGTTTTTACGGTTTATTTGTATTAACAATCTCCCCCTTTTTGTTGATGACAAAACATAATGTTATGATGAGTAAAACTTAAGAATAGATGCGAGTTTTGAAAGCCCCTAAGTTTTACTTCTTCTCCCCCTTTTTGTCGAAACAAAAAGTTAACCCTCAGAAGTAATAAACAAACTTCTAACTCCCCCTTGACGGTAGCTCCCCCTTGTTTGGGGCGTCAGGTGAAGAAAAATAAAAATCCTACAAAAAGAAAGGTTAGTAACATGCTTTATATAATCTTGTGGTTGCCGAGAATCAAGATTGGGAGCCAAGGTATGTAAACAAGGCCTTGTAATAAAACAACAAATTGCAGTGGTATTTATGCCTCCTACAAGAATGTAAAAATAAGAACAAGACTTGTTCTTGAAAATGACTCAAATGAAAAAGTACAAAAAAAATAGAAAATAGTAGTAATGATTCCGTCCATGCTTGCAAAAGGTTTATGGATGGAGGTTTTGATGAGTGATGGTATGGATGCGATCAAGTATGAGGTTGAGTATGAATCGCATTTCTTCCCTAACTTCTATTGCGATTTCCCTAGTGGATTGGCAATGTTCACAATGTAGGTGATGTGGGTAATGAGTGCGGAAGTTTTCCGGATTGTTTTGGTTTGAGTTATGCGGAAGTTGTGGTGAAAAAATAGGAAAATACGGATCAATATCCGGAATGTTAGTAAATGGTGGTGGAATAGAACCTAGATGTTCTTGTAATGTGATGGGAGCTAATGGTGGTGATGTTTCAAGATCTTGAAAGATAGTATTTGGAGATGTGGGTGGTGTTGAAAAGACTAATTCTTTTTCTTTAGGTTGGTTAGATCTTGTTGGAGTCTTAAGGAGTTCCAAAATAGTTATTTTAGGTGGTGATGAAGTTGGTGTACTTGTTGGTGATGAGGGAGGTGCTATAATGGAAGCATCTTGTGGTGAGTTATTTGTTGAGGATGAACCATTTGAGGTTGGTTTTGCTAAGCAACAAGATCGGATACTAATCCGTGCGGATATCCTAGCATTTGTTTGTGGTATTTTGGATGGTGGAAGTACAAAGGTTTGGATATCATAATTGTTTATACTAGATGATTCTCCTAAAGGGTTTTTGAATGACATGATGAAGTGTGTTTGTGAGAAGGAGATTGAGTATGCAAGCATTTTGGGAGTTATATATATAGAAAAACAAATCATTGTAATGAATGTTTGACCCAAAATGTGGATTAAAATCTAATGATTAGATATGAATTCAAGGTGTGATCATGAGAACACAAGCATTAAAGAGCATACTCCCAAAAATGAAACAAATGTGGATTTTTCATCCAAAGTAAAAAAAATAGAAGTTGAAAACAGCTTCTGTCTTCACGGATCCCACGGATCCTTCCTTTGAGGGATCCGTCCAGCATGAAAGCTAGGATCCGAAAACACACATTTAGTACATAAGTACGTAATATTGTGTTATCAATGCTCCTAATTCATTTTTGCTTAAATTAATGTACCCGAAAACACATATTAGTTATGTGTTCCCTTTAGCATTCAAAAGACATGAGATGCAATGAAAACGGGTTTTTACTTTGTATTAATAATGAAAAAGCGATTTGTCCTAGACGTGAGAAATTGCTTTTGTGAAATTTATACGGGAAGGTATCATTCTTTTTAGAAAACATTTTGAAAAGAGATTTTCTTTAAAAATGTGTATGTAGTTATGTGTTTAAAAAAAATTATAAGTGGAAGACTTATCTTGGGTTTTGAAAATTCCCGTATTGTTTGTGAGTTGTGCGTGAAATAGAAATCCTAGACTCAGAAAGAAGAAGGCTAGTGTTTACATACCTTGTAGAGTCAAATAAGTTACGACGTTTGTTCCATTAGACCAAGACCAAGACGAAGTAGGTTGAATTGTTCCCGCTTCAACGGTTTGGTGAGGACGTTGGCTATGTTGTCTTCGGATGCTACCTTCTCAATAGAGATGTTCCCCTTTTGAACATTGTCTCTTAAGAAGTGATGTCGAATCTCTATATGCTTTGTGCGAGAATGCAATACCGAATTCTTGCTTAGGTCGATGGCACCTTTGTTGTCACATAGGATGGCTATGTCGCTTAGATGAATGTCGTAGTTGACTAACGCTTGTTTCATCCATAGTGGTTGTTGGCATGCTTTGCCGGCGGAGACGTACTCGGCTTCGGTTGTTGATATAGCTAGTGCCATTTGTTTCTTAGAAAACCAAGACGTTAAACAACATCCCATGAAAGTACATACCCCACTTGTACTTTTTCTATCAACGTAATCACCTGCATGGTCAGAATCTGCATATACAATTGTTTCTACTCCCGTGCCCTTTGGATACCATAATCCTAAATGTGTTGTACCCTTAATGTATCTAAATATCCTTTTTACGGCTTCTAGGTGTGATGTTTTAGGGTCTTCTTGAAACCTAGCACATAAGCAAACACTAAACATGATATCCGGCCTACTTGCCGTGAGGTAGAGAAGGCTACCTATCATGCCACGATATTTAGTATTATCTACGGATTCTCCGTCTTCATCTTTTGTGAGTTTGGTGTCGGATGACATTGGAGTCCTAATTGGTTTTGACTCTTCTAGACCGAATTTCTTTAACATCTCCTTGATGTATTTAGATTGATTGAAGAAGATACCATCTTCTACTTGTTTTATTTGTAGACCAAGAAAGAACCTAAGTTCTCCCATCATACTCATCTCGAACTCGTCATGCATGATTTTAGAGAAATCATCACACATGTCTTGACAAGTGGATCCGAATATAATATCATCTACATATATTTGTACTATGATTATATGTGACTCTCTTTTCTTAGTAAAAAGTGTGTTGTCAACTAACCCCATGGTGTAGTTGTGTTTAACTAGAAATGACTTGAGTCTATCATACCAAACTTTTGGAGCTTGTTTAAGACCATAAAGAGCTTTCTTTAATTTATAAACATGTTTGGGTTTTTCAAAATCAATGAAGCCCGGAGGTTGAGCTACATATACTTCTTCATTTATGAAACCATTTAGAAAAGCGCTTTTGACATCCATTTGATAAAGCTTTAGATCATTAGCACAAACATACGCAAGAAGTATTCTTATAGACTCTAATCTAGCCACGGGGGCGTAGGTCTCATCAAAGTCTATTCCTTCTTGTTGGTTATACCCTTGAGCAACGAGCCTAGCCTTGTTCCTAGACACTACTCCGTTTGCATCTAATTTGTTTTTATAAACCCATTTGGTTCCTATTATGGTTTGATTACTTGGTGGAGGGACAAGTGTCCAAACATCATTAGAAACAAATTGATTTAGTTCTTCTTGCATAGCCATTACCCAACTTTCATCTTTTATGGCTTCTTGTGTATTCTTAGGTTCTAAGGTTGAAACGAAACAAAACAAGCTACTTTGGTTTTGAACTTGAGACATTAATGTTCGTTCGTTTAGTTTTCCTATGACTTTATCTACGGGGTGGTCTTTGGACTCTTTAATGTTTATTATTTCATCACTTAGAGGCTCTCCTTCTTCACTTATCTTTTTCTTTATTACTATAGCTTCATTTTCTATAATCTCGTCATCGACAAGAGGTGGAGAGGGTTTGGGTGGACTTTCATCAAATTTTATATTTAATGACTCTTCTACCTTCATTGTTTCTTTGTTTAATATGACGTAAGCTTTGCTATTTGGCGAGTAACCTAAAAAGATACCTTCGGTTGACTTAGGATCAAATTTTGTAAGGTAATCTTTAGTGTTAAGAATAAAACATTTACTACCAAAGACTCTAAAGTGATTTAACGTAGGCTTTTTGCCTCGAAGTAACTCATATGGAGTTTTACCTAAGATTGGTCTAATTAAGACTCGATTGAGTATGTACGTTGAATTATCAACGGCATTACACCAAAACTTTTGAGGTATGGATTGTTCATTAAGCATGGTTCTACTCATTTCTTGTAGAGTTCTATTCTTTCTTTCTACTACCCCATTCGATTGTGGAGTGCGTGGAGCCGAGAAGTTGTGAGTAATACCATTAGCGTCACAAAAAGCTCCGAATTGCACTTCATTATCGAATTCCCTACAACGATCCGTCCTAATAGACACTATGGGACTTCCTAGTTGTCTTTGGATCTTTTTGCTTAATATTTCAAAATAGTTAAAGGTTTCCGTTTTGTTCTTTAAAAATTTTGTCCATGTATACCTAGAGTAGTCATCCACTATTACCAAAGTGTAGTAGTTGCCTCCATAACTTTGGATAGCGGTTGGACCAAATAAATCCATATTGTAGGATCGATATAATATTGTGTTTGATGATTCGGGTGGTCTTGGATGATCAAAATACATGTTTTCCATTTTAGAGAGAGAAAGTAGAGAGAGAGGGTGTTCTTGCTAGAGGTTTACACAAAGGAAATGTTAGATTGAATGAGAAGCACCACCCCTTCCATGGATGGAAGGGGTGTTTATACTTACAACTTATACGTCCTCCTGTCGGACTGTGGATCAGGCATACAGTGGGTAAAGACCCGTCCTTCCTCCACGGTGTTACACTAAACTATTCTACGCTACTGACTAACTAAATAACTATTAAATAACGTAAACAACGACAAATCTACGAGCTAACATATGCTAGACCATTATTGGGGTGACCGACACTTTAACATGGAATTTCCAATTCCTAACAATCTCCCCCTAAGGGAGGTCACCCCATGAAATACATTTTGCTTCCTAGCATTCTATCTTTGACTTCGTTCTTGAGCTCGTAGACTTGAATTCTTCATTTCCGCAATCTTTGTGCTTAAATAGCGATTCTTTAAAGTCCGCGTTGATTTGTACTTTAAGTGGAGGTCTTTGAATTGATCCACATCTTTGATGATCTTCGAGCTTTCTTTGAGATCATCAGCCACAGTAAATCTCTGGATCACCCTTTATTGTGTTGCCATCATGTGAAGTTGTGACTTTCGGACCGACATGCTCACACTTTTGAATCATGACATCTTTCCATCAGAGTAGCGGAAGCCTTACTGGTTCATGATATTTGCAGCAGCGAAGCAGAAGCATAGTATGAAATATCAGAGCCAGGTTATGTAGATATGCACCAGTCATGATTTCTTCAAATTAAGTGTGGATGCTGTGAGCATGCGGCTTAGGATTGACTCCTCAATTCTGATCAGCTGCAACCGTCCAAGTGTACCTGCAAACAACATGTAGCAATAAAACACACGAAAGTGTCTTTGACCACTTTCGCTGAATTGAGGTACACGGCCCACGGTTCCCCGTTGATCAGTACAAGTACTGCCTGTGATCAGGTAGGATTCCTAAGAATCTCATTGACAGGGTTTCGCAGCTGTTCTAGCTGTTCTCAAACCGGAACGTCTCAAAGAAGACAACACGGAGTGAGTGAACTAGCAAATTGAGATTCACTGATTGATGAAAAATGATTTGAAAAACAATCGCGTATTGCTTGAAGCAAGAGTTTTGCAATACGACGAAGGTTTTATGAGAAAGATCAATTTTCAATCAATATACTTTTTGTATTAGAGAATGATTACACATTTGACGTGCTAGCGAAAAGAAGAGATTCGCACATCGAACGGTTTTTCTAAAAGTATTTTTCAATCAGAGATACTTTTTGAATTTGAAAACATAAGTACACATTCGACGTGCTAGAGAAAACAAGGTTTGCACATCGAATGGTTTTTCCAAAAGTATTCGTCAATTCCATTCCTGGACCAAGGTTGATTCAAGATTGAATCTCCCCATCGTTTCTATCCAGTTGTCACAAGCTTAATCTTTTGAAAATATCTCACATGTCACCCACCAAGAGCTTGTTTGATGTTGGCTCTAGAAGGATTTCCATCTTCATTGTGAATATTTTTACATATCACTCGGATGTTCTGGCAATACCACAAAGATAATGCGTAGGACTCTTAATATATACTTACTTTCCACATTGTGTGAAAAAGCAAGTCTTCAAGAATTTAGTGTCCTAACGAGATATTGTGAATGATCTCTTGGCTCTAGACTCAATAGTGCTCATTTGGTTCCTGTGCCGGAGACTAGGGAGAGGGTCTCCTTCTTCAATATCAACAATCTCTAAGAGAAAGTCGATAGATTATGTAGGTTCCCCGTGAGAATGAAACAAGCCCTTTTAAGAGGAACTTGAGTGGCTTGGGAAGTTTAGTGCAGTGCGTCACTGGGTCCATGACGTCTTGTCTTCAATACCAGTGTTACCTTAGTAACAACCAGTAGCATATGTATTGAACCCGGTTTCTGCCCTAAGGTTGAATTGATGGAGGGCTATTTCTTTTCACCCTTTTTCACATTCAGTTCTTTTTCATTCTTCAACCCCTTCAGTGCTTACCGAGACTTCATTACTAGAACCTTGTTGGGTTTATTCCAGTACTAGCTCTGTCTCAGTCCGCACTCTTCCCATTTCTCATTTTTCTCCTTTTTTCAATATTCCTAAGGAC
The DNA here is from genome assembly GCA_019973895.1 of Chrysanthemum seticuspe. NCBI lineage: Eukaryota > Viridiplantae > Streptophyta > Magnoliopsida > Asterales > Asteraceae > Chrysanthemum > Chrysanthemum seticuspe. The sequence continues at coordinate 32,106,220 of BPTQ01000005.1, forward strand.
TCTACACTATCTAGTGGATTGTCCCTGGGAAGATCCCTCCGGTTCTGGCGGATCGTGGGAACGAATACCTAACCTAACCATCCTTATAACACCATTCATGAAGTAAATTGGTTGGTCTTTTGGTATTGTTCATTCCTTCTTGAAACCAATTGAAAAATCATTTGGAAAAACAATCAAGGTACTTGTGATACGAGATCAAAGCATTTTGTACCTTAATAGTTTTGATCATTTAGAAAACCTCCCCCTCAACATGTGCGTATGATTTAGAAATTGTTTATCACAAGGAGGTAAGAGGACTTTGAAATATTTTCTTTCATCATAATTTTCATACGAAAAAGCCATTTGATTTTCATGGTAAAATTCTCCTCCTCAATATGTGCGTAGGATATTTGAAATCATTTCATCACATAAAGGCAAGAGTTCTTTTGAAGCACATTTACGATCACACAAGCCATTAAGAAACCATTTGAAAACTCAATCAAGGTACTTTATAAATCACTTTAAAAAGCTTTCGTACCTCGATAGTTTATTTGCTCCCCCACAATATGTGCTTCAAGATTCGAAAGCGTTTAGCACATATGAGCGAGTAGCGTGCACAATTAAATCAAAACGATTACCTTTTATCAAATTTCATTATTAAATCACAAATTCTCCCCCGATCAAAAATATCAAACCCTTTGAGATTTTGGATCCCAAGTGATTTAATTAGGTTTAGAAAACATGGGAGAAAATGTGGCCTTGTTTAAATACTCATCTGGTTTTTTGATAAATCCTCCTCCTCAACATGTGCATTATGTATATTGAAATAGTTTGGCACATGGAGGCAGGAGTGCCTTTAAAGGACTAAAACCAATTCCATTTAACACAGATTTGAGATTTAAATCACGATCTCTACCCCGATCAGAAATATCAAACCATTTGAGATTTGTAATCCCAACTGATTTAAATCATTTAGAAAAATTTGGGGAAAGACGTGGCAAGATTCAATTTTGAAAGATGACAGATAAGGACCATTTTAAGACATTAAATATTGTTAGTGTCAGGTATGATAGTTTTTAAGAGATCTTTTAAGTAAAACAAAACAATTTCACAATCAAACAAGAACAGAAAAAATTTCATTTTTAAAGACCTTGATTCTAAAGAAAAAATCATACCATGACATAACATTAAATCTTTAGATCACCACTTATTTTGTACAATCCGGACTTTTATGAAGCAATATTGTTCGAAAATAATTTATTTTAAATCACTCTCCCCCTCAATCGATGACTATATTCGTTGATTGAGTGACTTAGATTTTGATAAAAATGAAGTCCGGTGATTTTCAAGATTTAGTCCAATTAATTTTCAAAACAATATTTTCCATTTTCAAAACATTTTAATCAGATTTTTAGAAAATGGTGTCCTGCACAAAGATACGTTAGGTGGTTGAGAAGCTTCTGTTGTTGCTGCAGGGCTTGGAAGAAAAACCGTCTGCTGATGCAGTGAGACTTCTTCTTACGTTGCATTTTGAATGCCAACTGAGGTCAAATTAAGCACCGTTTCTTCAATCACTTAGAAGAAAATCATCTGCTGATGCAGTGAGACCTCTTACGTTGCATATATGCCAACTCTCCATAGAAGTCTAGTTAAGCTCCGTTTCTTCATATGTCAACCCAAGATATAGTTACCCTTTCCTTTTCGGCATCCAAACATCATATTATGTGGGATCTGGATCGGGAACATTCTTATACCAAGATACTTGCATACGTTAGTGAACACACATACAAATATATGGTGGTCGACATCACCCAAACAGCAATCGACTAATAAAAGTCAATTCAACATATCAATCAGTTCATGTAAAGTATGGGAATAATGTGTTTCTCAAACTCTAATCATCTATTCCTAGCAATCATATCCTAGGCACCTAGTCCTTCAACATAGGTTAACATCATTTATAATTAAGCATATTAGGATAATTAGGAAAGCCCTTTAGATGATATAAATTTGAAAACATTCTCCCCCTCAATCAATGACTCATTTTCTAAAAAATTTAAAAGCGCTGAAGTCATTGACTGAGTTTTCAATTTTTATGAAAACTCTGAATCTGATTGATTTTAAGCAACTCATTTACCACCATTTTAGAAAACAGCAAATATTTTTCTGAAGAATTTTTAGACGGAAAAATATTTGTGTAGGAACAGCAGTCCTTCGACATACTTTCCTCAAATTTGTTTTTAGGATAAGTGCACGAAATATTTGAAAAATGGTTTAGCGTAGCACTTTCCTTTCTTGAAGAGCGGGTTGCTATCTGAAATAATAGCAAACCATGGTTTAAGCACGGGTCACAGTCTGAAGTAACTGCAAGCCATGTTTTGGAAAGAGAATATTTACACCTCCTGCTCGAACTTCATCTATGGTCCCGTGCCATTATTGAATGACATTTCTAAGACCGCAGATGTTATCGATACCAGAAGACATGTCATGAGAAAACATATTTTTGGTCTTTTTCAAATTTTCTGATTTTTATGGGTTTTTGTTGGTTTTATATTTTTCTATTTTGTTTTGTTGGTTTTATATTTTTGTATTTTGTTTTTCTGATAAATATATACAAAGATAGATTAGATGATATGGTTTAAGGAGATGATGATACGAGTACCGAGATAAGGATATCGAGCAGCCCCGTTGTAGAAGATAGAAGTCATCATCCTTAAAACTTTCACCACCAAAGCTTCCAAGACTCTTGAATCGAAGAGAGAAATTGAGCCACTTGAAAGTGAGACTTTGGTAGCTTCCCCCCAAACCGAAAATCCTTTAGCTGAGCAGATTCAAAGCTCTATTTCAAGCTTGCTTTAGCCATGTGCACAAGGAAGCACACCATTATCATAAATCCCGCTGCTCCATTTAAGAACGATAATCGAGGATCTCCATTCGGGGTTATATCATCCAATAGAAGAACAACAACGTTTCATCCCACACTTAAAACAATCTTCTCAAATTTCTTTTCTACTGACGTCTGAAGCAATCCATTCCAAAAGGTGTCAAGAGACCACTTCCCCCGAGTAGTTGAATTGATGCAGTCAGTCTCTTAGACTAGAGTTCACGAACCCGAATACACATACCCGAAGACAAAGAAACTTATACCATCGAAGTAGCAGATTAAGTCCAATAGCCAAAGAATAACCCCGATGTATACTTTTCTCTCCCCCTGAAGAAAGTGTATGAAGCTCAAGAACCCGAAGTACCCGAATGCTCAAAGAGAGAATAACCGATAACATTGAAGAAACATGCCGAATCACTGATTATCTCTGCGGAGGACTATCTCTGCGGATTTCAACTCCGGAATAAGTGATTATATCTCTGAATCACTGATTAAGCACTCAAATGAAACAGCTGAGCGTCCCCAATGTACACAATCTCTCTCCCCTGATGATTGTGATAACATCAATATCATCACACACTTGTGTACCTCTTTCATCTTCAGAAACTAACTCTTCCATCACTTCCCCCACATAGTTGGAATAAGAACACAAAACGCCTTGATGAGTAAAACCTTGAGTTTCTCTGCGGTCATGACATTTGTTTTCCCGGGATATCTTCAATCACTTAGAAGAATTAAGTTCATCAAGTTTACTCGCCATGAGTCAAACCTTGAGTTTCTCTGCGGTAATAACATTTGTCTTCCCGGGATATCTTCAATTACTTAGAAGTATTAAGTTCATCAAGTTTACTCGCGTTTAGATATGTGTCTCCTTCCTCCTTGCTGGTTTTGACATTTCAGAATCAGCAACATCTTATCAGCCCAAATACTAGAAATCATTTGAGAAGAACATCATAAGCTCAGATGTATCTGTGGGAATCAACTTGCTGCAGAATGTGAGCAATTCTAATTGGGGATTAAATTCGACATATCACTCTCCCCCAATTAGTGCTCTCCCCTAAACCGACAATCTGTTTGATAAATGCCCATATTAAGAAGAAGTCTTTAGATAATCAAATGCAACTTGTCTTTAGTCTTCTAACATGTAGCAGAGAATGTAGAACAGACTGTAGACTCGACCTTCTTCAAGATTGTCCAGTTGGGGAATAGATAGTTAACATCTTCGACTCACCAAAACACAAGAACATCACCAAAAAGCATCCCAATTAACTTACATCTTGCAAATCCCCTTAATTAAGATCCCTCCAATCAAACAAGAACAGAAAGATGTTCATCAAGGAAATCAGCAGTCAGCCCGCAACGAACACACGAAATGGTAACACCAAGCAAACAATCACATCAAACAAGAGCAGAAGGTTGTTCGGAATCATCATGTTGATGTGCACGTGAAGCATTAACCGGAAGCACTTTGTCAATAAACTCATATCAGCTTGTGAAGATGTCAACCAACGGCTCATAGAAGAAAAACACCATGTAAAGATGACCCGATAAGAAGAAGCTCGGTTCTTACATGAGTTAGGAGCCGTATGACCATATATTCTCATAAATCAATCAACCATGCAGAATTATCACACTTCTTCTCCCCCTCAAGAATTGCATACGGAGATGCCATTCTTGATTAAATAAGTGAAAATCATCCAAATGTTCTATTCACACTTCTCCCCCGCAAAATTAGCACGTGATGTCGCCATCTTCATTATAAACGAGCAAGTGGAATAAGAAAACAATCAATGGTAGCCCGGTTCACTTGATAATTAAAAGCGCATGGAAAAAGCATGAAGCATGTTGATGAGAATGGTCATAAATGAGAAGATTTCTCTTCTTCAGAAGATAAAGCGCACTGAAGCGTACACTTTTCTTTTCTTTGGAGAACGAGGCATGAACTGTTGTGTTCATACGTCATTATCTATCTCTTTTCAATCTCTTGGCAAAACATGTAATCAACCCCATTATCATTCTGTAGGCTCTTTGTCGTGACAGCTGATGGAGAAAACCCAATATGAAGAATTTGACCTTGAAGTAAACTACCCCGAACTCGTGACTTAAACTTGCACATATGTAACAAAGAGCGGTGCCGATTTCCATTAGCATCTCTAAGTACTCTCTATGTACTCTATACTCTTCAACCAACCAACCATCAAGTATAAGACGTACATTACCTCTTGAAAATCCACAATTGAATGTGACACTGAGCACTACAACGTAACTCCTTAAAGTGATAGTTATTTTGTAGTGGTAAGAGCCCAATTCCCCCAAGTGGTAAAAGAAAAGGTAAAAGACACCCAACAATAACTAGATTTCCAAGTCTTCGTTTTTGATAATAAACACGAACAAGGATCATGAAGAATCTTCATCCAACCATCCCCGATACCTTCAGATACTAAGTACACTCGCCCGTGATATTTCACTTCAACCTCAAATAGATAATACTGAATTAACCCCGTTGTCACATCTTCTGGTTAAAAGCTCAACTCTAGCCTCCTTTGACCTTAAAAGTGAACTTTGATAATGGTTTCATCCCGACCATGGTTAAAAGCACATAACCCCGTAAAACCATGTAATAACCAAACTGCCATGACAAATATCCAAACACATATCCACATCATGAAGTACACTCTTTTATCCCTTCTTCGAAACTGAAAACGTAGCACCAGCATCAAAAGAGATCTCGAAATACACTTTACTTTCTCCAAGATGGTTCCTTAATTACGGGATTTTACAACTCTATGGTATAAACCGAGAAATAGTTTCTTTCGCGGGATTTTACAAAACCAAGAGTAAACCGTAAGAAAGATCCGGAAATGCACTTTACTTTTACCAGGATGTTTCCATTGTCACGGGATTTTACAAGTCTATGATTTAAACCGAGAAATAGTTTCTTTCGCGGGATTTTACAAAATCAAGGCAAAACTGTAAACAATGTCAGTTTGAATATGTTATGACAATTTTGGTTTCGGTGAATATCTGTTTTAGGGGAACATGCAGCGGTTCATCAATGATTCATCAACCATCCAATAAATACTTTGGTAAGCACATCATTCACGCATTCTGTCAGCTGATGTAGTGACCACATGGAGAAGTAAACCCAATATACCAAACTTGATCATGAAGTAGAATTCCCCAGATTTGTTACTTAAACTTGTACTAATCCTCGTGAACAAGAAACGGTGTACCCAATGTACAAAACCTCTTGACATTCTCAACTGAGTGAGACACCGAAGTGATAGCTACGTTGTGGGTTAAGTGAGAAAGAATCACAAACGTAACTAATTAGCCAAGTCTTTATCACTTTCTTTATATGCCCAAACAAGTCATCTTCGCGGAAAGGTAGAAAGAAAGAAGACAAAATAAATAAACGCGCCCGGAAAAACCTCACTTCAAATCCAAATAAGAAATACCGTCTAAACAACCCCGTAGTCAACCTAGTTCCAATAACAATTCAAGCCGTGACAAAATATTTTTCGTGAAAATGTATATATCAAAGTATCACCCTTCATAGCACAATAATTCACATAATCAAATCTCATCGATAAATCTCCTAATCAAAGCGCACCAACAGAATACAGATCACCCCCCAAGAATATTCAATTCATACGATTAACTATTTATCTCAAATTGAAGCTCAAATATCCTAATAAGTGTAATTTACCCATGAATAAAATATCACTTGAGACCCGTTTCATATCCGTATAACAAACAGATTGGATCCAAAAACATGTCATTAAACCCGATCTACATTATCACCGAATATCACACAATTATGCTCATGAAGCCCATCAAACTTGAGGTAACAGTTAAGATCAACTCAAATATTCAAAAAATAATGTCTCATAAGAATTTGTCCATGCAGACTCAGCCCATGAAACCAACAAAATAGCCGGTCCAATATTGGTGATCTTAAAATGTTCCCTTTAGTTCGTTCAAGTGATATATGAATGATCCCGTAGACATTTTTTACTTTTTCGCACAAGCCGTGAATTTGTATCCTCCATGAAATTAAGTAATACCAAATATACCAATCATATAAGTCCATTTGATTAAATGTTTACCCAGTCCATTCAACTCAGCCCATGATCCATCATGATACTCGATCTGTCTATATCACATAAGTCCATAATGCAAAGCCTAATCCAATAATCACTTACCCGATCCAACATGAGAACCCAGCGCGCCTAAACAAATTGAGTAACCGGTTATAAGATATGAGGTACCCTAATTTTTTGGTCATAACTAACACAAAAACACATTAAAAAAAACCACCGCCTACCATATACCAGCTTCTCTCACCTAAAACAGATCTAATCTCACCAACCTTATCTTAGTCTCAAATCAAGATCCAGAATCATACAACTTCACCCACGAATTAAACTCCTATGATCGTGTTACTCAACCGAACATAAGCACGACCTCTTTATGGATGTTGTAGCTGCTAACCTAAAGTCGAAGCATCAACAAGCCACGATATAGAAGTGAAGGCACAAATCTTCAAGATCCAATAAGAGTCTCAGGTAGGAGTGTAATTAAATTGACAAAACCTTTTCCCTGTAATGATTAACAAGGTTTGAGTTTTATATCAATCTTTCTTTTATATTCGTATAACAGCGAAGCAGAGCTTCAAAATGGGTCAGTGATGAGTTTGATATTCGTTTGTATGATCTGTAAAGAATTGAAGTTTCATAATACATATAAACGAAATCACTTCTGAGATCTTGTTTTTCTTTTAAGTTCTTGATCTATGAAGATACAAGTTCCACAAAAATCTTAGAGAGATACAAATAAAGTGGAACGAATCTGAGATTGCTTGTATATTTATGGAGGATGGGATTGAAATGTTTTGAGTTGATTGTGTCGAGGGATTAGGATAGTAAATGCTTTTGGGGCGGTTCTGACTTCCATTACATATCATTCGAAGTTATACATAAGAGTTTAAAAGTTTGGACTGATGATGGGTATGAAGCCTGAAGTCACGAGTCTTTGGTAATTGGTCAAGTATTTTGTGGTCAGTTGTAGTCAATTCTTCTTCTTCATTTCTGTCTTCTGTCAAGTCGCTAAGCATTTGTCTTGAGTCAAGTTGCTACCCATTTTATCAAAGCAAGTCGCTACCTATTTCAAAACAAGTCTCTACCCACTTTTACAAAGCAAGTCGCCACGACTTGTTAAATAACAAGTCGCCAGGCCATCTTTTAACCAAGTCGCTACATAGCTTTTGACGTAACTCGCTGTTGACTTTCAAAAAAGTCAACGATATCCAAGTCGCTATAATTTTTCAACATTCACAAGTCGCTAAACAACGACTTGTAAATACAAGTCGCTAGGTAGATTGACCCAAATCGCTAGCATGAATATATGAGTTTTCCGATGAGTTTTTCGACTATTTTCCGACCATGTTCATGACAATACCCAGAAAAAGCAAAAAAAAATGCTTCCATTTAGCCTGTTTGACCATGAAAAGTTACCAGTTGACCACATGTATATCACCTATTTGGTACCAAATAGTCAGATAAAAAAGAATAGAACAACCTGGTTTGGACCAATAAATGACGCAACCCAGATATGTACCATATGACTATTTGATTTAAACCAATAGGATACTCAACAGAAAAACATGTATAAACAGTATATCATACCACTACTTGGAAGACAAATAATCTGACCATCAAAAGAAATACCAAAACAGTTATGACAAGAATCAAAAGACCACAATAAATCACCAAAACACAAAAACCTTGGCTCTTGATACCATTTGTAGGATCGATAAAATATTGTGTTTGATGATTCGGGTGGTCTTGGATGATCAAAATACATGTTTTCCATTTTAGAGAGAGAAAGTAGAGAGAGAGGGTGTTCTTGCTAGAGGTTTACACAAAGGAAATGTTAGATTGAATGAGAAGCACCACCCCTTCCATGGATGGAAGGTGTATTTATACTTACAACTTATACGTCCTCATGTCGGACTGTGGATCAGGCATACAGTGGGTAAAGACCCGTCCTTCCTCCACGGTGTTACACTAAACTATTCTATGCTACTGACTAACTAAATAACTATTAAATAACGTAAACAACGACAAATCTACGAGCTAACATATGCTAGACCATTATTGGGGTGACCGACACTTTAACATGGAATTTCCAATTCCTAACACATATGTAGTAATTCTAGACACCTAGTTGTGGACACCATGTTTTTAGCTTTATGACTCGAATGAGCTTGTTTTCCTACATTACAAGCATCACAAAAATGATGCTCATATTTTAACTTAGGTAGGTCTCTTACTAGATCTTTGGATGATAGCGATTGAAGAAGTCGCATGTTGGCGTGACCCAATCTTCGATGCCATAAGGTCGAAGTATCATCCATAGAGGTAAGACATAGTTTGTCTTTAGGTTCATTACCGATTTTAATGACATAGACTCCATGTTTCCTAATTCCTCTTCCTATGGTTATGCCATTTTTAAGTATCTTACTACCGGTTTCAGTAAAAAGTACATTGCACTTTTTATCACATATTTGTCCTATACTTAAGAGATTAAAGTTTAGGTTTTCTACGTGACACACATCGTTAATGGTTAGAGATTTGTTAGAAATCGTACCTTTACCGATAATTCTACTTTTGCTATTTCCAAACACCACATTACCTCCATTGAAGGATTCATATGTGGAGAATAGATCCCTATTGCCGGTCATGTGCCTCGTGCACCCGCTATCCTTGACCCATTCATCGGGATCTAGGTCGACCTTAAAGCACACCTAAAACAATAATAAACTCAAAAGTTTGGTCCCCATTTGTTCATGGGTCCATTAGTGTTAAACATTCCATTCATATTAGACATGTATGGATAAGATGAGTATGCATTCCATGGAGCAAAGTTTTGAAAATGAAAACCGTTTTGCATGTTTGGATTCCATCCCATTTGATGGTTACTTTTCGGGTAAACGTTATTAGGTCTCCTAAATGAATTAGGTTTTGAAAAAGATGGAGCTTTGTTTCTTGCAAAAGTAGGATTATATTTTGGAGGTGGTTGTCTAGTGGTGACATGAGTTGGTTTCTTCCTATTAACTATAACAAACTCAGTTCTAGATGAGGAAGCTACGTTATTGCTATTGTTTGCTACAGCAGATCCACGAATCCCTTTCTGTACACTAGCCGGTTCCCTTTTTAGGGGATCCGTGGGATCCGCCACAACAGTGGCTGGTTTTTCTAGTTCCTTAACAAATTTTGTTTCTTTACTTTCACTAGTTGATGGATCAAGTTGTTGACTACCTAGACCCTATTGATTGTTACCGGTTTTAACACCTTCGAGTATTGTATCTAAAGTGTTCGTACTCATTCTAGCAATTTTAGAATCTAAGTTATCCACTAGTGTTTGAAGTTGAACGCAAAGTTCACATTCACCACTTGCTATTTTACCATTTTTTAAACGTTTTAGTTTTGCTTTTAATTCTATGACTTCTTTATCTAAACGTTGATTTTGACTCTTTAAAAGCTTATTTTTGTTAACTAGTTTTAAGCTAATATTGCATAGTTTATCATATTCATTATGCAATGAGTCGTCATCAAGTGATGAGCTACTATAGTATTCGTGACATACCTCGTCATTTGCCATGAGACAAATTTCTTCGTCCTCCTCGTCACTCATTCCCCATGTTCCGCTCACGAACGCCTTTTGATCATCCCGTTTGGGACACTTACTAATAAAGTGGTTTGGGTCCCCACATTTAAAGCAAGTACGATCATCCTTTGGCTTCTCGTCTTCTTTGCTTTTCCGAAAGCCTTTCTTATCGTCATACGGTTGTTTGACATATCTACCCTTTCTTCTAAAGAATTTTTAAAGCCCCTTACCGCCATAGCGTACTCTTCGTCGTCACTACTCGAAGATGAGTTCTCCTCATCGCTCGAAGCCTTTTTGGCTTTAAGGGCAATAGATTTGTGTTTCTCTTTCACCTTTGAGTCTTCAGAATCTTTAGCAAGGACAAGCTCGTAGACTTTTAGGTTGCCTATGAGTTCATCGAGGGTGAGGATTGTCAAATCTTTTGACTCTTCGATTGCCGTCACCTTAGATCTCCACTTCGATGGAAGTGCCCTTAGATATCTCCTAACATGGTTACGGCTAGAAAAAGATTCATCAAGTGCTTGTAAAGATGTAATAATAGTATTAAAGTTAGCAAATGAATGATCTATAGTTTCCTCATCCGATATTGAAAATTGTTCATATTGTTGAACAAATAAATCAATTTTATTATTTTTAACTTGTTGGTTGCCTTGATGAGTTACAACTAAAGAATTCCAAATTTCTTTAGAGGTTTTAAGCATAGAAATTCTTTCGAATTCCTTTTTCGGTAAAGCATTATATAAAACCATTTTTGCTTCACTATTTTTAGAAAGCTTTTTCTTCATTTCATCGTTTAGTTTATCATAAGGTATGTGAACTAAATTTCCTTTATCATCATTTGAGGTAGCCTCAAAATCACCTTCAACAATAATGCACCAAAGATCAATATCTTTAGACTTCACATATGTTTCGAATCTATTTTTCCAATATATAAAACCATTAGTTTCAAGTAGTGGTGGTCGTTGCATAGATTGCCTTTCCTTATAATTTTCAGAACCCACAGTGATCGAAAAGTTTTTAAAATACAATTTTATTTTAAAACTTTTATAAACTTGGCTCTGATACCAATTGTGGAAAACTAGAATGGGGGGTTGAATAGTTTTGCCGATTTTAAGTTGATTTCAAAAACTTTAGATTCGATATTATGTGAAATCGTATGGATGTTGAGAACGTATAGATCTAATGATAATGCAAGCAAATAAATAAAGTTAAGGGATAGAAAAGACACAACCGATTTATAGTGGTTCGGCTACAAGGTCACCTTCCTTGCCCTACTCCACTCAGATTTAAAATGTTACAGAAGTTCTATTCATAATAGTATAACACATGTCTGTAAGACAAACGAACTTCTCAGATTTAATGACCCCTGGAGTTTGATTAAACTGGAGTTTGATTAAATAAAACTACAAGGAAAATATATCATTATCATTATGAAACAAACTGATAAATCAATGTTGTACCCTAAATCAAATGGTAATTAATCTCAGGATAGCCTTTACTGAGAGCACCTTTATGGAGATACATAAAACAACCCAACATGTTAAAAGAACCTAATTCCCACTTCTAGTATAATATAACATCTTTCTGGAAGCCCGTATATGCAAAGAAGAAAACATATTATCTGCAATTTCACAAACTCGTTTGATACAAAAACTAATATAAATTCTACTGAAAGTCATGAAGGAAACCAAGATGCAACACTTACTGTAGAGGGCACTATAACTCTTATCCATACATCTAAACAAAATCTCAAAATCTCATGGATGCATAACATTGGCATGCTTCGTGGGTAACAAGCAAGATAACTCCAAGCTATTGTAGAAACATAAGATTTAGAACAAGCCAAGACAAATAATTACATTGGTGTCAGTATTTACAAGAATGTAAACTAAATCAGATGAAACTTTGCTAAATACGAGAACATCAATCTCCATATACTGGACATGCAAACAAAACAGATGACGGCAAGATACAAATAATAATCACCAACCCTTGATTACACACCAAATCTGCAACCTTGTAAATATTAACATTAATAATGCCAATAACATAACCTGCTAAATAACACCTGCTGCAATCCGTAAGCACACCCAATTACAAGACTATAGACCTAACTAATCAAAACAGTCATATGCACTTGACAAAACAACTTATCCATTTAGTAGATTTATCATAGCAGAGTAATATAGTAAAAGTTGAAATGTCTGACTAATACCATAACTTTAACCTCTGGGCAACTACATATTGTATGATAATACTCATAAACTAACAAATGGCACCCATCCATCGACATAAACAAGTAGAAACACAGTCACATAACTTAAATAGACAATCCATGTGCGAACAATTCAGTAACATACATGAATCACTTCAAACTATAAAGCTATATGATTAACAAAGTTTCTACTATCTAAGAGGTTGAAGTAAGATAATATACATGCTTAACATCAACCCCCTCGTTAACACCATCATCCAACTTCCCCAATATCCTATTCGCGCGATTTAAGTACCCTAAACTCTCGTTAAACCTATTCAAACTATAACACGCTGAACCCAACAATTGCAAACACATAGCAAGCGGTAACGGATACTCATTATCCTTAACGTTATCGTTTTCATTCAAATCCAATATTTTCAAACATTTATCAGCAAATTCATAAACTTTATCAGGAGACTCACCTTCTTGATCAAGTTTAAGCCCGATTTTCAACAAAACAAACCCAAGTTCATTCCCATCAAGAATATGCTCCATTTTTCTCAAACGCCTTGATCATTTCGCTCGCGGTTTTTGCCTCTTCGAAAGCGTCAACAAGCTCTGATCTTTCATTAATTTTCTGTTGTCTTGATGAAATCTGAGAAATGGGTTTTTCTGGGTCGACTAAAGTAGTGAATTTCCTAAAAGGGTTTGATGAAAAATGTAGAAAAGATTGGGTTTTAGGGGGTGTCTGGAAATGGGGTTTTGATGGGTAGTCATGATTTTGTGAATTGAAAGTGGGTTTTGAAGGGTTTTGTGTGAAGTTGTGATTTGAGCATATGGGTATGTGTGATTTTGGGTTAAGTTTTAGGGTGTTCAAGGACGAACGGTGTAATTGTTTAGAGTCACAGAGACGATTTATGTAAATTTATGTAATTAATTTCTGATTAGAGGCTACAAAAGGAAAATTAGGCAAGTTTAGGGCTACTTTAAGAAAAGAAAAAAAGTTCGATGTCCACAAAAAGAAAATGTAGCAAGTTCGATGCCTTTTCCCACAATTTGCTCTTTAAAAAAAAAAAAAAAAAAAAAAAAAAAAAAAAAAAAAAAAAAGTCCCGAGCCCAATACAAGTATAGGACAATGTCTACCAACGTAACCGGTCAAACTTCAAAATATTTTAATAGACTTTTTGAATGAAATCTGCAATTATATTTATGTACACAATAAGTTTTTTTTTTTTTTTTTTCTTTTTCTTTTTCTTTTTTTTTAACATGCAATGTATCAAATATCCATTTGAAGACAAACACAAACCGCGTCAAGATCCAAATTCCACACAAACTAAAGACTTTAGGTTCACCTCACAATCTATATATACATTCACAATCTTTTATCAACCTTCACCAATCTCAAACATTAGTGAGAGAAACAATATAATCCTAAGTTTCTTGAGAGCGAAAGCTAGCGGGCGACCTGAGATCTTAACACATACATTATATAATGGAGGGATTTAAATCGATGGTGGTCGTGATGATATTCACGGTGCTTGCATCGTTCCAACTCCAATCAACACTGGCACAAACTAGGTAAAGATCTCTCACTTATCTTGCTTTAATTTCGTACGAATTTCATATGAATGATCTTAGTAGTCTTTGGGATGGTTCATCATAATTACCACAAGATTCAAAGAAAAATAATAGGCTAATCTATTTAAAATGTATCTACTTGTCATAAATTTCAATATGCGTAACAATTTTTTTTTTCTTCGTAAATTCATGTATTAAACTTTCAAATTTCGTCACTCTGGTGTATTTTCGGACCATTTTACCCCTTCCGATAAAAGGAATCTTACTAAATTGAAGGGTAAAATGGTCAGAAAATACACCATAATGACGATTTTTGAAAGTTTAGTATATGAATTTGCTAAAAAAAGATTGTTACACAGATATGGAATTTGTGACAAGTATGATACATTTTAAATAAATTAACCCAAAATTAATCTGTCACTCAATATTGCTTACTCAAAACAACTTAATTATGTCACAAATAAGCTAAACATGGATATGTATAAACAGTTTACCTTTTTATTTGATTTTGATGCTACATAAAAACTCATTATATTGTCTTAAATGTTTTGATATTAATAGGCACGTCGTTGGAGGCTCGTTAGGATGGAATGTTCCACCCAATACAACGGCATACACTTCATGGGCCGAGTCACAAACCAGCTTTACAGTCGGTGATACTCTTTTCTTCAACTTCACCACTGGCTTTCACGACGTCCGGGAAGTTTCACAAGCCGCATACGGCCCATGCACCGTTGCTAACCCGCTCTTAACAGTCTCTGATGGCCCTGCTACCATCAACTTAACGACAACAGGAAACCACTACTATATTTGTGCTTTTGGAACTCATTGTCAAGGTGGTCAAAAAGTTATGGTTAATGTTCTTGCAGCCTCGGGTAATTCTACTCCTCCAGCAGCCACTAGCCCACCTCCCTCTGGTAGCACACCGTCGACTCCTCCAGCTACCACCAGCCCACCACCACCGCCACCTAGCAGCGCGTCAACTTTGACGGCTGTCGTACCTGTTGCTTTCTTCTTGGCTGCTTTAGCTTTGGTGTTTTAGATAACTTTTGGTTGGTTGTAGTTTTTTTCTTGGATTTTTTATGTATTTTTATTTTTGTGATAAAATAAATTGTTTTGATATTTTTCTATTTAATTGAATAAAAATATTAAAATATGTGACGCGAAATTATAGTCATGGCTATGTAATAAACTTGGTTTTATAACAGGGGTTGCAATTCCTGTCGGGTTTAGGTCGGTGGGTTAGTGTTAACGGGTCAGCGTGTTTATATATCTCAACCAAAATCCGATTTGTTTAGTTAATCGTGCCGATAATTTCGACCTTAATAAGCACATGTTTATTAAATGGGCTAGTCATGTCAACCCACTTAATTAAGAGTTAAATTGAAATTTAAAGGTATATAGTATAATTTAAAAGATGGATGTTAGAAAACCAATACGATATATATAGGCAAAAGCATAAAAAAAATTCAAAAGTCGAAGACGTATTATAAGTTATAGAGACAAAGTAGTTGCGTTTTTCTTTAATAATTGTACAAAATACATAATGTTTTATCTATATTTTTAAACGGGTTGGCTGGTTGTAATCAGGTTGAGAATTCAATCCAAATATAACATGTTTATTAAACATGTTAGTTGTGTCGACCCATTTACAGCCTAAATCTGTTTAGCCTTGACCCTATTTGTGCCAGTCTCAGTTCGTATTTTGTGCCGGGTCAGAAATTGCCCCCCTAATTTATATAATTGAATGGTTTGTCATTGTTTTTTAATGAAATTACTTTTCACGTAGACTGCATGAATGATACAGTGTATTTGCATTTATAGTCTTTTAACTAACAAAGTTGCACATAATAGGTCTCTACTTTGAGCTAATGAATTTTCACTAAAGTTTGTTATAAGGGAAATTGCATTTATGTCCCTCAAAAGCATATATATTGTGAAGATAGATTGATATAACTACAGATTTGTTTATTCGAAAACGGATCAAATGCATAAGGTGCAAATAAGAATTTCGATTCCTTTAAACTGATAACACATAGATCATGTACGTGAAGTTGATATTTTTTACTGTGGCTAACTTTTACATCGCTAATGACAATTGATCTTTACAGAAGAAGGCAAAAGTTCAATAAAGTTCTCAAATTTACCATAGATTCAATAAATCAATAATAGCCATTCATTTTTTTTTTAAATAAATTTTCACCCTTTTTTTAAAATTAAATATCTCGCAAACCGTTAATTGTTACGCGATAAAAATCATACCATCGCGACGAGAATTAAATTATCTTTCTATAGATATGCACTACTATATATTTTTAACGATTTTTTTTTTCAAAATTTCGACCTAGAAAAATCATATATGATTTGTGAAAATCATATATGATTCGATTTTTAAAAATCATATATGATTTTCTGGACAGAATTTTTGACAAAAAAATTTGTCAAAAATATAAAAAAGTGCATATTAATAGAAAGATAATTTAATTTTCGTCGCGATTGTGTATTTCTTATAGTTTGAAGATTTACCGTTTGCAAGAAATTTTGTTTTAAAAAAAAGGTGAAAAATGGTTTTTATTAACTTTGATTAAAAATGAATGTCTAAGATTGTTTGATTGAACCTATGGTAAATATGATATCTATATTGATCTCAACTCTACAGAAGAAACCACCTTCTGCCTCCCCCATTGTACGTGAACGTTGTCACTAAAACCCTTCGCTTCATGTGCCCAAATCAATGTTGTCTTTTCTGGCCAAATCAAGGATCATGTACGTGATTAAGTTTTGATATTGAGTGGTTTAAATCATCTTAAAATAAAAGAGAAAATAGACTCATCATTCTTGTTTTATATGAATTTTCGTTCTTAGTTGTCTCTTTTGATATAAACGCTTCAAGAAATAGTGACCGCAAAAAAAAAAAAGTGACTACATTTTATGTAATCGAATCTTGTATGTAGTACTAAATTCCTAATTGCTAGGCATCAGGTCAAATTTAGCCTTGGGGCCAGGGCGGGCTCACTTGGGAGTCTAATGTCACACCCGATTATAGGTCATGAAGTGTAATTTTTTTTTTTTTTTTTCTTTTTTTTAATGTGCAATCCCTGATTTTATATTATAAATTTTTTATGATGTAATTTTAGTACTCGTTATCTTTATAAAAATAATTGTACAACATCTCTCAAAAATTATAGATCCATCTTTGTTTGGGGCCATCATCTTCGATTGAAACTATACAAACCATTAGATGCATAGTTTGAAGATGATGGTTTTTTTTTCTTCAAATTATATTAAAATATTGAAATGTTGTAATATGAAATACATGCAATAATGTTACTATGCTGGCTAGATTAGAGGATTGTCGGTCCAAGTTTGAAAGTTGAAGGACAACAACCGGTATATATTTGATAACCAAGGGATATTTATTATTTTATTGCAAGTGGTATAATTTTGACAAAAACATCATTTTCTTAACCAAACGTCACTTTCTTACATTTTATGCCATTTTTTACTTTTATTTCGTTGATTAAATAGACCCGAATTATCCTTTCATGAACCATTCAGTTAAAAGTTTATTTATTTATTAAATAAATAAACATAAGCAATAATTTTCATTCATTTATTTAAATAAACGAACATCAAAAGTCCTATCTATTTATTTATATTCGTGATCATCCGATTATGCATTTATTAATGTTCGTTGATGCTCAATTATTTGTTTATGTTCCTATACACTATATTTTAATTATACTAGACGAATACCCACGCAAAGCGACGGTGTACAGCTGCAAATAATTTTTTATTTTTATTTCTTTTTATTTATTATTATTATTTTTAAAACGACAACTATCTCACAATATACAATCACAAACTATCTCACCTGTCCTAAGTAGGACTTGAACCCTAGCCATTTGGTTGGAGTTTCTCAAAGAACAAGGAGTATCATTGGGAAACAAGCCCTTTGGTGTGGCAAATAATTATACTTGCGAAATCGTGATTTTAGTTCGACCCTTGATGTAAAGCGTGTGTTTTTTAAAATTAATATAGTGTGTTTTTTTAAAAGCTATCAAGTTTAAAACTGATCAAGAAAATACATAACTTAAGTTGTCAAGTTTAAAAAGTACTTAGGGGTAATTTAGACATTCATGCTTTATAAATAGTATAGATAATATTAAAATTGGTTAATATTATGTATACTTTAATAAAGTTGATGTTTGTTTTTCTACATTTATTTATGTTTGTTCGTTTGTGTTCGTCTAGTGTTTTAATGAACAAATATAAACACCATATTTTCTTAACAAACGAATATGAAGAAGAAAATTCATATGTTTAAATGTCCATGCTTATTTATTTATCCGATAAAACAAACAAACACGAACACAATTTCATTAAAATTTCATTCATATCCGTCCGATCCATTTAAAGTAATATAATTACCATTTTTCTATAGAATAAAATAATATATATAATTGAATTCTATATCTATCTATAAACAAAAAAAATATATATAATCTTTTGATTTTTCCAATTATGTATATACGACTTCCAACTTTTTGGGCAAGACACATAAAACAAATGGTAGCTTCAAAGTTTCAAACTAGGATCACATGTATGAACTAATTATCTATAGACAAAAAGTTGACTTTTTCATATTAAACATACTATTACAATTTAATGCTGTCTAACTAGATATGAACTTATATGATTATAAAAATAATCCGTGACAGATATTTGGGAGACTAAAACACAAAATAGAAAGAATAAAGTGGTAAAGCTATTCCAAGAGAAGGTTCGAAATATGAAAGTTGAATATCAGAAAACGAGTATTGACAATCGTTGCCAAAAAGTCAAATTAGACCTACAAAAGTCAGTTTAAACACATGATAATTTTCTAGGGAAAAAAAATAAATAAATAATCGGCCCGCTATCACACTGAGGCTATGCACAATGGCGACCTAGTTTGTCGGTGCCACATCAGCTTTCTCTTTCCGACGACCTGACGACGACCTAGTTGCCACAATAATGACCTGACAATTTTTATTTTATTTTTTTTACAAACCGTATGATTTTTTTTGGATTTTGTGGCTTTACAACTCGGTTGTTAGCTCAACCGAGTTTGGCACAACCTTCCCCTCAACCGACCATCAACCTTCTTCCCACAATGGCATAACCGAGTACAACCCATGCCCTCAACCGACCTCAACCTTAGCCACTGCGCATAGCCTGATAGAGCTAGTCAAAATAATGCAATATTATGTCTTAGTCGAGTTTTGTTTTTAAAGATTGTGTATTTGAGTTATCTTTGTTTATTTCTAGCGAGTAAAGTTTAGAACCCACTTAAATGGTTTTTGAGCGAGTTAAAAATCATTTATAGCATATTCTAATTTGAGTTTTGCTAACATGCATGTGATAAGGTTGTTCTCACAAGAGGTCAATGCTCGAACTTCTTTAAGTGTGTATATTTATAGGTGGCCAGAGAGCGGTTAAAAACGGTCTCGGGATTAAATAAGTGAAGCCGTGTGCATCTGAGTTAAAAATAACTCGCCCACCTTAAATGACCTAAACAAGAAAAACCTCGTCCGTTTTAGTTTTGCTACATGTACTCACTAAATAAATATTTTACTGTATATCACACCGATGACCCACATGTAAATGTCAATTTGCAATCTTAATTTGTTGGAAATATGTAAAGTGTAAATACATGCATCTGCATGGTATAACTTAGTATCTTCAAAAAGAGTTCCCAAGCCAAAAGAGTTCCCAAGCCATGTGCTCTCTTATTTGTCGATATCGATCTGATTTAAACAAAACTACGAGCTTTGGACCCCGCTCTCTTAAAATCAACTGACATGGTGGTCACGCAATTCATAGATTCATTTCTAATTCCTTAATATCTTGTTCCTGTGTACGAAAAAAAAAAGAAGAAGATATCTAAGATATAAAGCACAAGTTACAGACTTACAGGAGATCAAAAAAGGATTCTGTGGATATATATGACTGTACGTCTACCTGTCGTAGCCGATGTATGGATGTATGTATACGTACATACAGGGGCCGACCTAGGGATTTCGGGCTAGGGGTGCAAACAAGCCAAGCTTTTATCAAGCAACTCGAGCTTGAGCTTGAGCTTAGCTTGACTCGATCGAGTCGAGCTTTTATCGAGCTCATACCCGAGCTCGAGCCCAAGCCCGAGCTCGAGCCCAATAAACAAAATCGAGGCACATAACGAGCCGAGCTCAAGCTTTTAATAGCTTTTATCGAAACCCGGTGGAAGCATTCCAGAATGGATACTAATATTATATACCAACAAACTAACGTGAATATTGGTATAATAATTAAATATTTTTCATTTTAACTTAAAACTTACGTGAATATTGGTATATAATATTAGTGTCCATTCTGGAATGCTTCCACCGGGTTTCTGGTTTAAAGATCAACTTTCACAAATCCAATCTTTTTGGTGTTGGAGTCTGATCGGTGCAAAACCGTCAAGTTTTCTCACACAAGCCGGCCACTTGTGAATGGCCGACCGTAAGAAACTTAAAACAGTTTAAACACCAATGCAATGAAGATCAGGGGAGTATAGTGTTTCCCCGGGTCGTTATGTCCCAGCGAGCTATGCGAAGAATCACCAAACGAATAGTGATCGAGAGATTTGAACAGAAAAAAGGGATTGTGATTATTATAACTACAGAAATAGCCTATAATTACAGAGGCTTAAATGCAAATTAAAGAGAATTAAAAAGATAAAAAATATTAAATAAACGCTATCACTATTTGCAAAATGATGTTTTTGATTTTATGTTTTTATAAAACTGGAATTTAAAACTACGCGACGTACAAAACAAAATGAAACTTACACAATATTAATCCTAAAAATATAAAAATGTCATTTTTACAAACCTAATGATAAAAGAAAATTTATAGAAAAATAAAATTATTTTTAAAACTATTTATCTAATTATTATTAATTAAAAACTATTTTTACTTATTAAATAATAACCTAAAATAAAAGAAAATATGAAATAAAGCTTTGAAAAATAAAATTATGACTTAGAAAAATCTAAAATAACAAAAGAGAATTTTCAAAACTATTTTTGTATTTTTCTGATAATTTTTGTAATTTCTATGAATTAAAAACTATTTAAAACTACTTAAATTGCTTAAAAATACAAATTTAACTAAGAAAAATCTAGAAAAATATTTTTTTGACTTTTTATATTTATCTTAACTTAATAAAAATGAAAAATTATTTTTTTGAAACTTTTCTTAATTTTTTGTATTAAATGCTAATTAAAAAGGCCTAAAAATTGATTTAAATGCAGAAAAATAGCAAACAGGCTTGGAAAAATCTAAAAATTTCAAGAAAAGTCTAAAATAATATTCTAAAGCTGAGAAAAATATAAAAACAGGTGCTTGTGTGCAAGAAAATGGAACTGCAATACAATGTGCTTATAAATAAGCATTTAGGATAAGCTAAAAGGACCAAATGACTACCAAACTGTCACAGAAGCTTTAATAAGCTAAAAGTACTAAAAAGTGACATATTACAACTATCCTAACCCTCTGAATCACCAGCTTCACAGAATTGATGATTTTGAGTTTTAGTGCAAAAACAGTTTTTAGGCCACTACTTTAAGCTTAAGCACAAGCTACAAATTAAGCTGAAAATGAAAATGAGAAGTTGGAACTTGTACTAGACCTGGCCAAGATCCTGTGAACCAAATATGAGACCTAGATAAGCTCTGATGAGCTTGAAACAAGTTCTGCACAAACCTGTGCAAGCTCAGTTAAAACTGAGCTTGTGCACAGGGGAGGTAAGACCCATTTGACAAGCCAATTTGAAGCTTTTAGAAAATTTGCAAAAATCTACTAAAATGGTAATAAGAAATAAGACCAGTTGAACTTTTAACACCCAAAGTTTCACTTGATTTAACCTAGAAATGAATCCATCAAAAATCACCCAAGTTGGGCTTAAAACTGAATTTTCAATATTTGACTTTTGAAAACAGACTTTGCATTTGACTTTTTCCAACTTTGCAACTGATTTTGTGGATTGATTATGTTATTTAATGATGAAACAACACTGATGCAAGCTATTTCTAAGAATTTTGAACACAAAATAAGCTTTTGCTTTTATAAAATCTCATCAGTTAAGCTGATTAAGACAGTTTAATGTGATTTTGACTATTGAATGTATGCAAAGGTTATATGTAGACTGCAATGAGTATAAGTGAGTTCAATAAACATAAAACAACAATCCTAAACCACTAACCAAACCTAAATCACAGATAAATCAGCAAATCCAAACACACCTTATCTATGACTGATAAGCAAATGATTCTTCCTAAGTGACAAACTTAGCTAGTGCAACTGCTGAAACTAAATCTCTCTACCTAAGAACAGTTAAATGATCAAATTTATATTAAGGCTAACAACAAATTAGACAGATAGAGATAGATGCAAAAATGTGCTATTATTAGAGAATAAGCAAAATACTCACAAGTGTTCCAGCTGATTAACCACTCATACCAGAACCATAACTAAACTACTTGAAGCTAATACAACCCAAATCAAGGCTCTGCAACACCCCAAACCATTTCCAATTCCATTTGAGCTCACAGTTGACTTTTGTTGACCATTTCACAAAGTTGATTGAAATTTAATTGTGAGCTTACAAAAAGGCTATAAAGAGCTTAAATGACTTAATTGAGCTTAAAAATAAGTTACTAAAAGCTTTGTCAATAGAATTTTGAAACTGAAATTGCAACAGTAAACATGAGACTTAGAACTTATATAAAAACTTGAGATTGATGCTTAAAAGTAAATTACAATGATACAATGACTTGAGTTTAATACATTTAAAGCTTAAAATTACATTTTAGAACACTAATTAAGATAACTAAAAAAAAACGACATACAAAGAAAAATAAAAACTAACTACCCCCTTCTTCTAGCTTCTTCTGCTTCCTTTTATACACCCTCTGATTTCTCTCTCATCTCTGAGCATATCCCACCATTTATCATGACCATTGGATCAGCTGAGAAGTTTATAGCCATTGGATTGATTTTTTGGCGGGAAAGTTGTATTTGACCTGTTGGGGTTGAGTGAAATGGAGGAGGATGCATTTAATGTATCTTGGAGTGTTAGGAGAGGTGGGGGGACATGGAAATGGAAAATGAGTTGGAGTGATGGGAGGTTGTGTGTTTGCAGAGGGGGCAAGTGGGGAAGAAAGACTTTTGGCGGGTAGGGGTTTGGTTTGACTTATGGATTGACCGGTGTAATATTATAAGGCAGGGGGTCAAAAAGGCAAAGGGTCACAATGGTAATTGGCAGGGGTCCAATTTGGTTTTGACAAGGCCAAGGTTTGTAAAGGTTTAAAACACAAGGATCTAATGTGTAATTTCTGAAAATCAAGGGACCTAGGATGCCAAATCTGCAAAGTTGTTCCAAGGGCTGAAAATGACAAGTTTTAATAGTACAAGGACCAAAGCTGACATTTTCAAAATTCCAAGGACTATTTTTGCCAATTTTTATACTTGGAGGACCAAACTTGTAATTTCTCAAAACTTTTGATATTTTTCACCAAAGGACTAATTTTGACAACTTATGATTTTAAAAGGACCTTTGGTGAATTTTTCTTTTGAAATTAAGTGCTCAGGGACTATTTCTGACAATTTTTGAAACTTGGGGGACTGAAACTGCCAATTATGCAAACTTAGCTCATTTTTCATCTGATTTTGAACATTTTGCATCTGAAACATATAAAATGCAATTTTGGAATATTTTCAGTATTTTGATGCATTTCTGAGCATTTTTAAACGTTTTGCAGTTCAGATTTGACTAAAAATGATGAGTATTTACACACTCATCAGAGTCCCGTTTGAAGAGGTCAACCACTTTGCTTCGACCACTAGTTGCAACGCTAGGCAAACTCCTTTCTCATATTTGGGATTACCTATTGATTGTAATAAGGCTAAAACTAAGAGTTGGGATCCTATTTTTGAAAAGTTCTCTACGCGGTTATCTAAATGGAAATCTTCGCTTCTTCCATTGGAGGTAGATCTACTCTCATTTCCTCGGTCTTGGGATCCATTGGTACGGACTACCTCTCTCTTTTTCCTATGCCCATCACAGTTAACAATAAGCTAGAATCTTTAGATCTAATTTTTTTTTTGGGAAGTGATGATAATACCAAAAAGATATCGTGGATCTCATGGAAATTAGTTCTAGCTTCTAAAGAAAAAAGGGGTCTTGGTATTGGCAGTCTATACTCTTTGAACCATGCTATAATCCAAAAATGGCGATGGCGTTTTTTCAACAACCCTCAATCCCTTTGGGATCAATTGATTAA
Organism: Chrysanthemum seticuspe; assembly: GCA_019973895.1. Lineage (NCBI taxonomy): Eukaryota > Viridiplantae > Streptophyta > Magnoliopsida > Asterales > Asteraceae > Chrysanthemum > Chrysanthemum seticuspe. Next base: position 32,130,878 of record BPTQ01000005.1, read on the forward strand.
ATCTATTCATGGTGATACTGAAGTTGCTTCTTCGTTTTCTAGTCATGCATGAGAAAGGGTTCATTCCTCATTCTTTTCTGACGTGTTAACAATGGCAACTCAACGAAGTTTTGGTCTGATATATGGGTGAGAAATTCTCCTCTTAAATATCAGTTTCCTCGCCTCTTCCGTCTAGCTTTAAATAAAGAATGCATGATCCGTGATCGTTGGAACAATGGGTGGGCCTTTGATTGGTCTCGCCCGATTACGACCGGAATGAATGCTAATCATCTCATTACCCTCTATTATCAGTTGGCCACTTGCTCGCTAAATGAATCTGAGGATACATGGATTTGGTCCTTAGGGACGCCAATTTCACGGTTAAAAGCACTCGTGAGCAAATTGATCAAGGCACTCTTCCTAATGGTGGCTTTGAAACAAGATGGAATCGTTTTCTCCCTAAAAAGATTAACATTTACATCTGGAGCCAGACTTTTGAGCTCGGGTGGCCCGAATGAAGTGTTACATTGTATAACTTACATAAGTTTGAACATTTTTAAGATCGACTAACAGTGTACACGTTCTTACATAGCAAAAATTCATATAAAACTGTATCAATAACTCATACTAAACTCACAAGCCCACACATCTTATAAATTTACAGTAAAAAAACATAAACATGCAACGTAAATAACTAAATACTAGTTCCTTTTATGCATTCACTTTTAATAGTTGATCAAAACTTGAATGGGCCAAATTATCCTTATATGAACTTTGGACTACATTATACATATGCATGACTTGTTAAGAAATGTTTTGGGTTGGCCATGGCCCACCATGTGCCCTATGTAGCTCCGTCACTGGATGGAATCTTAGTTGGAAAGGGATCGATATGGATTTGCTCTCTTGTCCGATTTGTGACTCTGGTATTGAAACAACAAATCACTCTTTGTAGTTCTGCTCTCTCGCTACAACAGTTTGGCAACGGGTTTTTGTATGGTTGGACTTACTTTCTCCTAGTCCTTCTAACCTTCAAGACCTATACATTTGGCTCGATGACATGCGCATTTCGTCTTCTCGAAAATCTATCTTGGAAGTTATATGCGGAGTTGTTCTTTGGTCCTTGTGGAATTTCCCTAACGAGATGATCTTTGGTACTTCTCCGCCTAGGCGTAGTACTTTATTTGACAAGATTGTAGATTGCTCTTATAGGTGGTATTCTTTTAGGAACAAATTGTCTTCCATTTCATGGAACAATTGGCTTCAAAACCCTTTAATGGTTTCTACCTTGTAATCGTTTTTCTAGCTTCTTGCTAGTTTCTAATAAAATTTCGTTGTTCTAAAAAATATAATTAAATATTTGTATGAGGACCATTTAAACTCTAGTTCTCCCAAATATTTTGTATTAAGTTCTTTCCTCTCAAGTTCATCGCGTATTTTCTTGAATTTATTGATGAGTTTGACTTTCAAATTTAATCTTTATATATGAATTCAAGCTTTTCGAGCCGACCTCGAGCCTTACTTGAGCTTTACACAAGCCAAGCTCAAGCTTGGATGATTAAATTTTGTCAAGCTATCAAGCCAAACTCAAACCTACCTTATAAATTTCAAGCCAAGCTCAAGCCCTGTCAAGCTCGAGCTCGGCTTGACTCGATTACACCCCTATTTCGGGGTTCAGGGGACTCGATGGATGTTTGCCGTCAATTATAATTTTTTGTTAAAAATCCTTATTTTCTCCAGAATGAACACGGTTCTTAAATTTTGTGTCACATAAATGCATATAGTTTTATTTAGTTAACCAAACGGCTATATTTTCAAAATTCAAAATATTTTCAACACACCCCTTTTGGGGTTAAGGGTAAGTTTTTTTATTGTATTTTATTTTTTACTTTTGGAATTTTATTTTTTAACTCCTTTATAAATACAAGACACCTTTACCTAATATTTTCACACTTAACTTACACAATAATTATAAGCCTACACATTATGGCTCGTTCTCTCCCCATTCTGTCAAATAAATGCAAACTTGTGTTAAGAAACAATGCGAGAAAGAGGATATGGCTCGCCAGAATGCTATTGTCGAAGTTATCGTATTGTATTTTATGTAGTGTTTATGTTTATGAATGAAATATTAGTGAAGGGTTTATTTAATAATTGAATATTAGTTAAAGGGTTAATTTGTAAATTGTTTTTTTAAAAAAGAGTGGGTCTCGAAAGATGGTATTATTTGGTGTTATGGTAAATGGTGATTTTTTGGTATTATGGTATTGGTGTTGAAATGATGTAACGCTGATGTGACGGAGAATTTGATGTTATAACATGTTATGACTCCTAGCTCTCTTAGGGTGTGTTTGTTTCATTAAGATGTTTTGGGTCTGAATCTGACTACCGCATCTTACTGGTAAGAGGTGACTAGAAAGTCTAAATCTGAACGAAATAATGTTGTTTGTTTTTGTATAAGTGCCCGAATGATTTTAAGTGCTCGTTTTTGTAATTTGTTTATTAAACCAACGCAATGCGATAATAAGTAACTTATGTAAATATGAAACAAGACTTTTTATTATAAATATAACATAGTTAATAAACAATCAAATATATTATATAAAGTTTACGAAACGAGTAAGAGGCAGTAAGACAAGTCTCCCACCTCTTACTGAGTAAGATGTTATATGTCTAACTGGGTCTTACTCAATCGAAAAAAACAAGCAAAACGTCTGCCCACCTCTTACTGGTAAGAGTAAGAAGGCTAGTAAGACTTTTTTTTTTAAAAACAAACACATCTTTAGAGTCATGAATCCGCCCTTACGTACATACATTTTCTATATAGTAGCATTGTACACGCGCTATGATGCGGTGAAAACAAGAAAACGTGGTGACACAGAATCGTTACATATGTACATACATTTTCTATTTTTAGACAACATAAACGCATTATAATAGTAAACATGCATGGATGTTTCTCAATCATATGCAAGGCAAGTTTTATATTAAAATGTAACAATACCATGTGGTAGTTTGAAGCTTAATAAGAAATTATAAAACTCTAATAATTTAATAGCATGGAGAGCATTAGGTGAAAAGGGGCTACTAGCTTTTGGTATGTCAATAATCGTTTTGCTTAGAAAATTTGTAACTTTTTATACCTAAACCTTTATATGTTTATGGACGTATAACATGGCTTAATGGCTAGGGGTACAATTGCACAAATGTGCCGAAACGAACTCAAATTCACTTCGACCAACTTAGGGTTAGTGCGGATGCGATTTTATAGCTTGACAAACTTTTATCATATGAGCTTAACTCGTACGCGAGGAGTATTTGATTTCTTAAATCGCATTGATAAGTGACAAGATTAACTCCTACTTGTTCACTTGTCCTAGTTACATACGGAGAATTTTTTTTTTATGAACAGCAGAAAGTTATACAATTACTCTAGTAAGAAACTAAAGGAGAAGAGATAAAAACATAAGTTACATACGGACTATATAAGTACTAAATATCCTAATACCTAATACCACATGGCCCAATCCAAAACCAACCACAATTTTGGACTTTACAACTCACTAACTCAGTCCCATTATTCAACAAATTCGAGCTCTTCATCACCTTATAAATACATAAATCAAACAACACTTTTAATCACGTCATACAAACACCAAGAATACAAAGTCTTTTCTAGTGAAAGAGTTAAACAACAATGGCAGGATTGAAATCAATGATGGTTGTTTTGGTGGTTTTTACGGTTGCATCTTTCCAACTCCATTCGACCGTGGCTAAAAAAAGGCAAGTCATTTAGTATCGTTTGTAGTTTTTGTATTTTGTAATCTCGTATACAATGCCACATCCGAAAACATATTCACAAGAAGCACCATTAGCAATAAGACTACCAACGACCATGTAATCGTGTTACATGATCTCGAGAGGTTGAGTTAAACCCGCTAAGCAAGTTCTTCTTTCAATACTTCTAGTGTAACTGTAGAAGAAGTTTACTTATGAACATGTTTGATTTTATAGAAACACTACTAATTTTGCTATGTGTGATATACAACAAACATTTACATGTATTTACCATGATGACAGGCATGTTGTTGGAGACGCCTTAGGATGGACTATTCCACCCAACGGCGAGGCCACTTACACCACATGGGCTTCCCAACATAAATTCAACGTCGGGGATACTCTCCTTTTTAACTTCCTAACTGGATTTCATAACGTGGCAGAAATTTCACAGGCAGCGTACGGTCCATGCTCCACCACCAACACCCTCTCACTCAACCCAACCGGGCCTGCCACCGTCAACTTGACTCGTTCTGGAGCACATTACTTTATTTGCACCGTAGTGAGCCATTGCCAACTTGGTCAGAAATTAACTATCAATGTGTCACCTGCTAGCAAACGTACTAGTCCTCTATCTCCACCATCTACCATGGCTACTCCTCCATCTACTTTTGAGCAATCTCCCTCTGGCAGCCCGATTCCACCACCATCGAGTGCATCTTCAGCTTTAAACACCGTGGCGCCCTTCACTTTCTTGGCGACTGCTTTGGCTTTCTTTTTCTAGATCAATATATACCGAATGATGTATTGCATTTGTGAAATATTTTTATATAAATTATAACTTTATGTGTGGTAGTAAATTTGTACGAGTATTTCCTGTCAAATAAAAATAAACGAACAGATTTACTAGCACACATAACACGACTACGATATGTTTTGTTGGCTAGAAATTTAGGTGTTTTTAAGTTTAGGCCAAGCTCACTTGTTTAAGAAACAAGCTCAACACCATTTATGGACATAAACTCGGTATGAAACATGTTTTTTTTCAATTTATGTAGAAGATAATGGGATAACGTGTAAATAAACCATCAAAGTATGTTCGAAAGGATACAGTTGTGTGTGCACACGACGCTCACAAAAATCCTTGCACAACACAAAGAAGCAAAAAACAATGGTAAGGGGGTATGCTCAAATGCCGCAGTATTTGATCTAACCACTCAGTAGTTGGTTCCCGCTCTTTCAGTCGCACTCCCACGGAGATACGTGCATCTAAAAGCTCTCTTGAACCAAAATTATATAAGAACTTTACAACACTAATCCAAAAGACCACAAAGTGGCTCTTTTCATCCTTTTTAGACCACAACAACGGTCACATATACAGTAATCCACAAAGTAACGTATAAAACTTCAAACCATGCCGTTTTCCATTTTTCCCATTGCAACGTCAACTGTAAGTGTAGCTTTAACAACAGTAGGTTACCTTTTACATGAGATAAGAGTCGTTTAGTCCAGAAATGTTTGAGAGTCCATGCACAAGTGGACTAGTTTTTGTTGGAATTGTCCGTATAATTCACCAACGGCTTTCACATCTTCGTTTTCTGGGTTCAGTCCGGGCAAAACAAGCAACTTTTCTTTGATTAAAGAATCCGACTCTTTGTTAGGGTCTAAGTTCTCAATATATTCTGAATGTATTTCTCGACAGGCGATAATGAACATTGCGGCTGTGTCGGGTTGCTGTGCCTCACGTAGTGCTGCCAGTGCATCTTGCAATGATCCGGCTGCTATATACAAAACCAGAGCTCTGCATCGCAAATTATTGAGTTATTATAAGTAATTAATGGGTCACGTAAAACTAAAATGAGTACTGATAATCATAATAATAATTAAGGTTTTTGAATAAGGAGTTTATGTATTAAACTAACGCATTGTCCGACTTTGACCCGTTTGACCCATTTTTTTCTAAACTGTATTTTTATTTTGACTGTTAGTTTTAAAATTTAATATTATTATACACGTGAAAACATGAGAACTGGATCATAACTGAATGAAAAGAAATGATGATACCTCCAGATGTTATGTTCAGCATGAAAGACGTGTTCGGCCCATCTGTGTAATACCCTGAATAACCATAATGTATGAGAAAGTCTTCGATTCACAAATATCGTAAGCAATATTTATCAAGCCTAATTCCCTTCTGAAAAAATGCCTTTTCATAGTGATAAGAAAGTTGTGATAGAAAGACAGCTAGTTCGCTAAAAGAACAGTAAGTATGTGGTGCGATATGTAGAACTTGTAGAAGCATAACATAGACTCCATCAGATTCACAAATTATAAAAATCTACATATTTTTTAAATATATGGTTTAACGGAGAATAATGATTCAAGTATTAGTGATGACACGGAAAATATGCAATAGAAGCTACTAAGAGCCAAAGTTGTTAAACAGTTGAAGGGAGATGCAAACCTGGCATAATCCGTTCCTTTTAGATGAGTTGCTGCCAACGTTGCAGCATCTGTCCAGCATCCCGCATCTTGTAGCTGAAACATAAACGCAGATAAAAGTTAACAAATCATATTGTATAATCAGTTTTTCATGTTTCACATTACCAAAAAAGTCTTCCTTGTGCAAACTGTGCATCTAAGAAAAACAGCTATTTTGATTATGGCACCTTATATCTTTATTGATCTCAAAAGTCAAAACACAAACAGAATCTATGAGTTACTACTTGAGATCTATTTTTAAACTAAAAATTGACTCGCACCATGTCCCTGGAGTAGTGGTGGCAACTTTAACCCATTTACTTACAAATGGGTCAATTTAGGTTGCTCTTTTCAATGGGTCAAATAATAAAGATTAGCTAATACGGGAATAAGTCAAATGGGGTTGGCTAAAAGTCCCCCCAAAGTCTACTACAAATTTCTATAAGAAATGGAAAAAAGTGTTTGTGGACCCAAACCAGACCCTCGTGTTTTGTATCACACTACAAATGAAATAACACGTATCAACTCAAGCAAGCAAGTACCCAGCCCAGCTGACCCACCACCTCTACTCTGGAGGGACGCCTACTCATAGCCTAAGACTTATAGAGCTTGCTCACACCAATTAAAATCTAAAGGGTATGAATCTAGACTAAATCCTGTGACATGGCAATTGAATCTAGACTCTGCAAATTCTAGAACTCGCAGAAACCTTATACTATTAAACTAGTTAAATTCTCGAGTAACAGAAGAGCACCTGGGAACAAGCTTCTTGATATCTTCCTACCGCACAGAGCAGATGGGTTCCAGACAATGACCTATCAGTCTCCACCATATTTGCAGCAACCACCTAGAAAAAAACATAATAAGACACATTAGATTGAATAATTAGAATGCATGAAAAAATCGATATCTAAAAGTCGTAAATCAAAATTATTAAATCTCAATTACCTTTACTGCTAGTTCATTTAGGGATCTTGATACTGCAGATGAAAGTGCAACGGCACGCAAGGCATTTGGATAGAAGTAAGGGCTTTCTGGAGGAGTAGAAAGCATTAAACTGACGGCAGCTTCCAAGTTACCAATTGACACAAGCCTGAACATCACATATATTAGAAAGCAAATCGCGTTATAAGTAATGATTATAAGCAAAATGACTAATTACTATAAATGAGTTTGGCTGGCGAGTTCACAGTTATACTTACTCATGCACACGGTTCTGAATAGCCTCGTCATCGTCTAGCCTTTCGTGCCATGGAATACGCTCATTAGCACTTTCCCACAACTCTTCTTGCTCAAAAGCCATCAACCTAAGTTCACCGTCACTCTGCTGAAAGACAGACCAGCATTAATGATGCAAACTATCTTCCCACCAAATTATTATATATCTTTACGCTCCCATTCTCAAATAAGTGTCTATAAAACTGCCACGTTAGTCTATGTTTATGCTTCTAACACTAAATTAATTTTATGATTTTATTTATCTGACAAAGTTACAAGAATCATTTCTTAGTGTTTGAATACAAGGCTGATACTGGAATTATCTGAGTAGGGCAGCCAAATAGTCAGTTTTATACAGGCTGCAACAAAACTGATAGATAGAGAAAACTAAAATTACTTATTTACCCATCATGTTTACATATTTTGAAGAATTTTCCTTAAAACAGAAAACCCGCATATAGAGTTCTAGACACCCCAAAAAAGAAGTAGCCTGATTACTTGGTCTTTGAATAAAGTGGCTCATTTATTCGAATTATCTGAGTAGGGTCAGATAGTCAGTTTATACAGGATGCAGCAAAATTAGTTGTTTAAGATAACTAAAATTACTTATTTATCCATCATTTTACCCTATTTTAGAGAATTTTCTCAGGGTATCTAAACACCCACAAAACAGTAACTTGTAATTAATCAAAGATGTCCATGAAAACCTAGGTAGTTCTTTTGCAATACGTATTGAATCAGTGGTAGGGCCTGAGAGTATGGTAAAAAAAACAGCAACATAAAGAGGTTTTTTCTATATATTAACAAAAAAGTGGACACGACTTCGCATATCACATTGTATGTGGCAGATATGTTTGCGCTCAAAATTTAAAGGAACCAAAAAACATACCACTGCATTCTTTTTACTTGAGCTAGCTGCTGATTTCCCCTTTGAGGATATCCTACTCAGCAAAGACGCATCATCAGTTTCTGAAGATGATGATGTCTCGGAAACTTTTTGCAAGGACTTGTTAGCCAAATTGTTCATCAAGTGTTTAAGTGCACGAGGCAATTGCAACCAAAAGTATGCCTCCGAGGTTTCACCAAATATTGCAGCTGCAAAAGAGAATCTTGCAGCTGAACCTTTATCGAGTATGGTAGCATACTGTCGAACCCTCTCATCATCAAGTATGGAACCTGATGTAACCAAATACAAAATAAGAAAAACATAACTTTAATGATTTTTTAATTAACAGTATACAGCAGAATATAAACTTCATGACATATACACCGAACCTCACCTTCTCTCTGGTAAGGCTCTAGTACCTTAAGTAACAATTCTGGCACAACTGAGTCGCCAATAGTTGGTATATCAATCAAATAACTACGAAGATCTCCTGAAGATGAGGCACTTTTTGATAAGTGAGAATTCTCCTTATTGCTGATTGAACTATACGTGTTGAACCATGAAGGCTTTACACCACATTGCAAGATCAGCCGTAGTGCCTGTCATTAACGCAAAAAGAGACATGCAGTCATTTTAAAGGATATCCGAAGGAAATAGAAACTGTTCTGAGACTCAACATGAGGTGTGTTCTGAGAAAATATGTAAGTCAAAAATACCAAAGCATGTGGTGTCGGAAGTAAAATTGGAGAACATAAAGGCATTGGCCTGAAACGCTCCTTGATAGATCCAGACTGGGCTCCATAACCAGCTCTTTTGTCACTGCATGGAAAAATGGATATAAATATTATTTATTTTGACCAGCAGCAACAAGAAAAAAAAAGGTTGGAAGCCTAAGCATTGTGACAGGAATCACAGGATACTGAATAAAGTAATTCAGCAAGCTCAATAACTTATTACACATACATGTTAACCTCGACAAGTCGAAAGCTGCTATCAGCTCCAGTAATACACAATACCAATGGATCATTTTTATCAGTTCGCACAGGCAACCAATCGAGCTCCAGCACAAGGGTTCCAGGAAACTGAGGCTGTAGTAGAGAATTGGCTAATGGATCTGGGGAATCCTGCAAAAATAAACGACCTTGAAATTTAGTCCAGTTTATATTTACTTTTTTCCTTTCAAACTAAGTCATGCATTAAGGGGTGAGTTCATTTCAGACCACCATAGAACTTGAGAGCCAGAGAACCAATCAGTGACCTTAAATAAAAGAATGAATAGTCCGAAATAATTTTAATCACATGTGATTTAAATATTTTGTAAAATCACATGTGAATGACATTTCACAGATTAACAAAAAAAATGTTGAAAGAGAATGATTTAGAAGGTTGTATGCATTACAAATTCACTATGCACAACTTGCAATCCGTTACCTGTTTCCCTTTACGCTATTTTTTTTTTTTTTTTTTTTTTAATATAAAGATTCACCTGTTAGAGATAAAATATGATCTGAATTCTGAATCCACCCTTTCAAATTTAATCAGACCAACATTGCCACCTCTAATTTTGACCAAACAAAGAAAGAATAGAATCAAGTCATACCACTTCTCTCACTTACTAGATCAAATACAGAAAATGTATTGTCATTAAACAATACAGCAATACGTCCACGGCTACGATCACCAGGAACCACCGGTGAGAATTTGATTCTCCGAATGCCTTCCCGGTGAGTGTTGAAAGAGGAAGATTGTCCACTTGTAACATCCCACCATCGTATGTTCCCTGATCTGTCACCCATGACCTGACATATATATCAGTCACTGTAGAGTTCATGTGGAAAGTGAAGAGGATAATATACTAACCACATGAGGCAAACGATAGGCCATTGCTCTAACTGGTCCATCAGAAGAAACAAGTGAAGAGGCTGGCCACTTTGGTCTGCACAATAATGAATACATCTCATGACCTTATAGAGCCTCAGTTCATAACTCATAATATGGAAAGTAAAATGAAAAAAACAGAAAGTGAAAAACAAAGAATCAAACATTATTTTGGTTGCAGGTGACCAAGAATCTAAGCTGTCTGTCAATTAACGGTAGATAACTAAATAATGAAGTGTTCATAAAGCTTAAACATTATGTAATTTTCAAAAAAAGGACCCTTTTTAAGCGGTTGTATAGTCATAAGCAAAGTTGACAACTTGACATCAAAGCAGCTATCTTAAGTAATTTGAAAATTTTTGGACAGAGATTTATAGTCAGACTCCGACATCATTAAATAACAGAAGTAATTCAAGAATCATGATGTCATTCGATAATGAGTATTGTGTTTCTTGTCAGAATTATACTTGAAGTCTCGGATCCTTCGTCCATGAACTTCAAAAACCCCAAGCGCGCCATTTGCCAATGCAAATGCAAAACTCTCTGAAAATTCTTCTTGAGCTCCATCTGGACTCACTGCCTCTGCATTAAGAGTTACTTTTCAGCATTAAAATTTTGTTACATCCAAGGAATCTAGGGATCACAAATAAAATAGCAGGAAATTTACTATTGTAGATTTTGCTAGTTACAGTACCAGTAAAAGTTATAAAGGTTTATGGTACTGGCCCATAGGATACTTATATTTTGATGATAATCTATAATGCAAAACAGTGATGACTGATGAAACTTTGGGGCTAACTCAAACTCTAGAGCACCTGGGCTAGGCTAGTAACTAAATTGATTTAACACGCTCAATATGTCAAATTATCTGTGTGGTTTTCTAAAGGATCGGAATCAAAATATGGTTAGAGAAGGTGGAAGCATGGATATCAATGAAGTTGGGTCAATAATAGTCTGATGAGTGTCACGTCAATGATACTGATAATGGTATGAAACTCACTAGAGTCCGTCTGGGATGCGATCCCATCAGGTGGCACAGAAGCGTCAGATTTCTTAGATGCTCCAGTCTGCGTTGGTCGTGGAACAGTAGGAAGCGTCCACTCCAATACTGTAAACGGAAGAGCTAAAGATCTAAGCTGCATAATAAAAAGATTATGACTAATAGGCAAAAGATGCTCAATATCTCAAGCAAGCATTACAGATAATATTAAAAAAGAAATAAATAAAAAGTCATCTGGTTTACCATGATTGGAGTCTTCGTCATCGCCCAAACCTCCACAGGTGCATCGCGAAACATTATCAAAAGATACCTATAATATGCATCAAGAATGTATCATTACAATTTTCCAAAAGAATGAAGAATGCACCAGTCCTTAACTACAAAACCCACTTTCTTATATCATGTTTAGCAATCAAACTAACTCAAGGTCATCTTAGAATGCAACAGTCCTGAACAACATGTATATAAGAAATTAGCAAATTAGTCCAGTTTCAAGAACAACCTTCCAGAGGATGAAGTCCGCAGGGCTCTTATGGGTGTACGCTCTGGCTTTTGTAAGACCCTAAATGTTCGATTGAGGCCAGTCCGAAGGTTGGTCACAACAAGCCTATTTGTATAGCCACCACCACTCTTCTCATTGCCCTGAGTTCGCAAAGTGATAGTTGTATGTCATTCCAAATTGAGAACACAAATTGTGGCAAGTGTTAAATGCATGTTAACTATTAGCGAGCATTAAAGCAAATGAGACTGGTTTAAAAAATACACAAAAAGGAATAAGATCGTCCAAGAAATTAGGAATTTCTATAAAACAACTTTTGTTGCATACCTCATTGTATGAGAATGAGACAAGTCTTGAATTTCCCAGCCACCTTAAACCTCTTACAACACTATCATGGATAGCAAAACTTGCAGCAACAGCATTTGCGGAAACATCAACAATTTCAACTGAACCACTCTGAGTTCCCAAAGCAACCAGTGGAACAGCTACAGCAGGATGGTTCCCACCTCCTGCACATGTTATATCTCAGTAACTAAGTACTAAATCTAATACTTAAGAACATGAACTGTAAGATTTATTCTCGGTAAATTTTTAGACATAGTCAGAGAAAACAGAACTCACCAGCCATAGTCGCAGTTAAAGAAGGGGATGGTACAGCCAACATAGTCACTGCTGAAGAAATAAGATGCAGTTGGCCAACCAGGCTGATCTGCATGAAGAAATTGCCGCTAAGAAAGCATAAATAGCAGAAGACATTATTGACAGACCGAAAAAGTATACATGGCAGACAATGATTTTTCTACTCTTGATGATTATCTCTGCCATTGGAAACAAACCTTGAGCAGGATAGGCTAACCTTAAAGGTACTCTCAGAGCACCATAGTATTTAAACTCAATAACATTATCGTCTTTCTACCTCTAATCATTATATTGGTCCAACTGAACCCCCTCCCCAAGCTTGAAAAATTTTAGTGCAACAAAAGTACCTCACCCCTGAATTTATGTCGATAATATATGAGTGACGGAAAACGAGGTACTCTTACTATATAATACAACCAAAATTCAAGAGAAGCCATGAACTTTTATGTGAACCAAAGTCAACACATAGATAAAGGAAGTCAAAAATTATAGCAACTGTCATCAAAGGTTCTGATACCACTCAAATATCAACAGGTTATTTGAACAACTTAGCTTAAAATAGAATTGTATATTCTCCTTTTGTATCAGCATGTCTTTTAGTACTAATGTTGTATACACAAAAACACTTTTAAAACTACTAATATTTTGCCTTCAGGGAGAATGGGAGATACAAAAGACTATTAGGGAAGAAAGATATTCGTTTTCCACCTTTGTACACTGATAACCTCCTTGGATCATAATACTGGGATTATACAGAGAAAGAGCAGTAAAATTAATGTCATATAGCTTTAACTGAAGTATCTACCTGCAACGACAGCTCATCCTTGCTCCTTTTGGAGGCTGATGGACGACTCTTTCTAATATTCTCGTTATCTGATTGTTTAACCACATCCTTCACAGAGTCATGGGAAGAATCCACTCCATTAGCATTTATATCTGAAGCTGGATCTTTACTAATTTCTGCAACAGCGCCAGCATCTGATGCATCTTTGGTTGGGCCTTCAGCAGTCAAAAGCCAATTCCATATTTTTCCATCATCGGAAATGGATAACAAATGAGTTTTGGAGATGACATTAGTATCATCACGAAAATCAAAAGGATTGTCGAAATCAATATTAACTTCAGTGTCAGATGATGATCCATCAGAGAGATGCTTGCGAACATTTTGTAGGGTGGAGTCGGATCGAGATATGACAACCGAAAGAACTGAAGGAGAAGGGACAGGTGTGCCAAGTGAGGGCATCAATTCTTCCATCATGCACATTACATGAACCTGCTCTCCTCTGCGGAGATATGCAAATAAGTATATACCTCATATCCAGGAAAACGTTCACATATATAACTACATACATAAACACACATACCTAGGCAATTACGATTATGAAAATATTATAAGCAACAACATAGATTAATTATCAAATGAGGAGTGCAAAGAATGCATAAGCAACTACAAAGGCAGCATATATACACGTTGAAGCCCGTCTTATCTTTTATGTAAGTAAAATAAGTAGGTTGAATCATAAAGGAGAACAATTATAGACAATTCAAATGACCAATATGTCATATTCAAGAAACTCGCATATGCTTAAACTTCAAAACGGTGGAGTTTGAGCATGTTTACTCCACTACAGCAACATAGTTTACCAGAATAGTAGTATGTTCCCATCATTGGTGTTAGGTGCAAAAGTAGGTTGCCAGTTTGCTCAAACTATCTAGTATCCCCCCATAAAATGAGAACAGGTAATAAGTTCTTGGCATTAAGAATTATAGACTATACGGGAAATAAGAAGACCCGACGTGTATTAAAGGATCAAATCACAAATACAGATGTGACATGTGACTGTATGCGTAGTCATGATAATGAGCTAATGAATGTGAGACGCATATCTGTCTAGCTAATCTATTAACTGATATAACAGAATCATATACCATCTGAAAGTAAAGAGAACATATATATTCCCGTGCAAAGTAAGCGGTAAAATTAGAAGAAAGCATACTACACACTAGTTTCTGCTGTTCGTTGCATAAGATCAGTTACTCAAATCTAAATCACAAATTCACAATGCACCAAGTCAAACATATATCTTACACAAAAAAGTGGCAAGTTTACTTACTCCTTCCGTCGCCACGCGCTAAGCCTCCCATCAAAATGAGAACAATAAACCACCTCCAAACTAGGATCCGGCAACACATCCATAAACTTCCCACATCCTCTCGGTAACACACCTTTGGACAACACCTTCTTATATTGCAAATCAAACACAACCAACTCCCTAGGAAAAGTCACATACAATATATTCCTCCAATGCGGCGAAAACGCTACTTTCACTACATATCCCGGAAACATCGCCATCGCAGGCGCACCATTCCCCGCACCACCTCCATTCGCCACATCCCTCTCCATTTTACTCAACTCAGCCAAATCCGTCGGAACTACCATCTCCTTAACAACAACGTCGTTTTCAGACTTATCGCCGTGCACTTTTACCGACAACAAAAAGCCTCTCAATCCTACGACAACAAAACACCTCTCATCAAATGGATCACGCGCTATACTCCCAAAAACCTCCGGCGCCACATCATACTTGAAGAAACACCTCCCGGTACTCGTCTCATACAACGACAACAAACTCGGTCCACTTATCGCACCTATTATCCACCTCTCATATCCACATTTAATCCAACACATGTCCTGTATACCTAACTTATCACTCTCCAAAAACATAACTGAACTAGACGAACTGCCACGTGGAGTGTTGGTAGCGTTGCCACGTGGATCTAACAAGCAGATTCTACCTTGACGATCACCTGCATAAAAATGCTAATACTTATACACGACAACGGCATAAATCTTACATAAATATATCTAGTTTTAACTATTTGTGCATAATAAAAAATTTATACTATCTAATTGTGAAATTGTATCTTGTCACTTTTTTGAGTTGTATGTACCATCGTTAGGATCGGACTATTCAATAACTAACTTTTTGAATTTCGACTATTTTTGTGTATCGATTGACGTATTTTTGGGTATCGAATCAAGTATTTTTGGGAATCAAATCACGTATTTTTGGGAATCGATATACAGACTAATCGAAATTCAAAAAGTTAGTTACTCCCTTCGTCCTAAAATAATTGTCCACCAACAAAAAACACACAGTTTAAGAAAAACATAATTATTATTGTTTTCTCTCTCTTATTTTTTTGAAGAATGACAGTTTTATCCTTAACTAATTAATTACTGCTTTACTAAAAGTTTGTAATAACAATATCTAAGTAAGGGTAATATATTATCTCGACCATATTTTCCTATCTATTTTTAGTACTGGACAATTAATTTGTGATAACAATATCAAGTAAGGGTAATAGAGTAGTTTGATTCTAACGATGGTACATACAACTCAAAAAAATGACAAGATACATTTTCGGACAATAAGCCCTATCAATAATACAATAGATTAAAACTGTAAATTTCTATCTTAGCGCTTATTGGAGTTGTTAAGTATATCTAGTTATAATACGCGTGCACGCGCAAGGTTTTAAATAAATCTTTCATTATCTTTATTTATACTACATGTAAAGAGAAAACACATTTACTTAAAACTCAAAAATGAATAATGTTACTAGACTAAAATACTCCTTATAAAAGGCAACGCAATCTATTAAATATTTAAATACTTAATTACAATTTAGAGTTAGGATCAAATAAGAAGATTACTTAAAATAAGAAGGAATAAGAAGAACTATAACCGTAAATCCGAGATGCACCGACCTAAATTAGATACATCACTATAATCTTAGATGCATTATAACGCACCATAGTGTATTTTCTAGCTTTTAATGAGATGCATGTACCTATATTAGATGCATTTCATGATTTCTCTTGTTTTTTGTTCCTCTGCACGTGCCAAAATCATGAAAATTAATTTGCACCATCTATACATCAAATTAACTTTCGAAACTCAATATGTTGCATCTATATGAATAGAAATGCATCTAATGCAAGTCATTGCATCTTAAATGCGTGGTTTTGGTCACTTCTCACCACTTCTTATTTTAATTTACTTTTTACTGGATCCCTACTCTTACAATTTAAACAAGTAACTTTCTTCCTTCTCACTTACTCCGAGCCCATATATAATAAAAATGTCACACAAATTAACGCTCGCCGTTAAATTTTAAAAAGCAACACAATCTATAAAATATTTAAATACTTAATTACAATTTAAACCGCTAACTAACACGCAAATTAACGCTACGATACATCGGATCATCACCTGCAGCTATCAACAAATGAGATTGTGCTGACGTAGGGTCATGCGACAACGGATCTAGGCGTAACGAAGAAGGCGACCACCGCACTGAAGTAATGTAAGGTGATAATGAGGAGGTTTGAGGAGGGGGGATGGGGTGGACGGAGACGAGCTGCATGGTGGATGAGTCGACTATGGAGATGGAGGAGGCGGCGGCGTAAGCGAGGAGTGAGGAGGAGGTGTGGACGTCGGCGGCGGAGTTGTTGTGGTGGCGGGATGGTGGTGGTGGGAGGATGTGGGTGGTTGGTGGTGGTTGTTGTTGTGATGATGACGTCATGGTGGTGGGAGAATTGAGTTTGATTTGACTGGGATTTGGTTTGATCGGAGAAAGAAATGGGAGTTGATGCTTACATGTCAACTGTTTGTCCAAAATGTTTATTTTGGACTTGTTTCTTTGTGTATTGACTCGATTTTAAATATAACCCTTCTTTTTTATATATACTAGCCGGGTACCCGCGCACAGCGGCGGCGATAAGTATAGTTATATGTGTTTGCTTACCCGTTTAGTGAATTCGTTTCACAACACTTCGAATGTATATGTGTTAGTTGTAAGTGTTTGTTTGGGTTACCCTTAACTTTCCCGTAGCTTTCTCGCGACATCATTATTCCCGCATATAGAAATACCCTCGCAATCTCTTACGCGTCAAACACTACCCAAAAAATATATGATTTTGACGAATCAAGATTATATTGATTGAAATAAATGAAATAAAGGTTAAAGTTGTAAAAATTTGAATTAAATTAAAATAAACCCATTAAAAATATAAAAACTAAAAACTCATAAAAATATATCAAAATGGATGTTGAATTAAAGAGCATAAAATTTTAGAAAATATGGTGAAATTAGATTATAAAAAAAATAAGTAGATAAAAAGATATTTTAATTTAAAAATAAAGATGAATTTTTAGTTGAGAAATGACACATGTCATTTTATAATTGGAGCTCTTTATCTTAATTTTTAGTGGTTAGGAGTTAGGTTTGAAGTTTGTTAGAAGTTAGGCTTGGAGTTTGTTAAGAAGTGACACATGTTATCTTCTCCTTATCTTAATTTTTGGTTAGAAAAACTCTTTCCATAATAAGCAAGTAAAAAAGTCTGAATTTTTAAGCCTTCTAATTTTAGAAGGCCTAAATGCATTATAAAGTAGTATAGATACTAGGAAGTCATTTAGGCCGTACTACGTACGGCCCCGGAGGTTAATGTTCGAGACTTTTGAGAATAGAATAAGCCGGCTATTGGAAACAAAATCGTGATAGTGATAAATAAATTATACAACAAATGTATAACAACTTATTTCATTATAAAAAGAAGTATGTAAGTTGTCATGTAAACGTCTTCTAGCGTCTCACTAATAGAAAAAAACAAAACAAATTACATTTATCCATACTTATGCATATAAGATTTCTCAAATATAAGTTTTTTGCATATCTCATATCTCATATGATATTCAGATATCGCGTTATCTAACTTTCTTTGCTCATATAACTTACTCTGGCTCTTCTTGACAACATTATTGTAAATTGCGCAAAATTGACAAACTTGATGATGAATATGCCATTTTCATTTGCAGTTGAGGGCATTGTAGCCTCTTCTTGATTTCCCCATTTCCCTCTCAAGTATGCCAGTATCTCCGTCCAAAACTCATGACTCTTTTGAGCATTCCCTTTGGCACTATTTTCGTACATGTTGATCCAAGCTCACACAATGCTAACTCTTTCGCTTGGGTTCATGGAACTTTATTGTTTTCTTTTTTAGTCAACTTGTTCTTTTTACGTTTTCTAGACACCTTATTTTTCACCATAGGGACCTCTTCATCGGTAGAGTCGTCTTGACTGGTTCAGATGAATCATCCAAAGCTTGAGTCGGAGAATATGTTGGCTACAAAAAAGGACCCAAATCGTCTACGTCATCAACATTGAAAAGGTGAACGGGAGAATAATGTTGAGAACTTAGATATTGGTATGTTGGTGGTGACGATGAATTATACATTTGTGGATGATACAATTCTTTTTATTGTTATTACAATTGTTGGTCAAACGGAATTATGAACAGATTGTACTATAATATGCAGACACTTAACAAAATTGCACAAATATATGAATTCTAATTAAACGAAAATGAATTCACAACTAACTTGAAAAAATCACTTTACAAATAAAATTGTGTGACAAAAAATCTCCGCCCCTGACTCACGAAACACATACCAACTACCCTGACATTTTGCGTAAGTTACGCTTCCTCAGCTCATACCTTTTCCAAAGTCGTAAGGAGTACTACTTGATACATTTATATTTATCTTTCAAGTTTCAACAAAAATAGTCCCTCTCTATCTATTGTTATCTGTTGTTCTTCATTGCAATATGTCTTCTAGTACCTGCATGATGAAAATTTAAGTATAAAGAAAAGGTTGTTCTACTTTAACATTAAAAAGTATACTTGTCTATCAAAATAAATTTACTAACAAAATATATTAGGAAATAGATCTAACAAGAGGAGAATAATTAAAATGAGAAGTATAAGAAGTAATTCTAGCTACATATTTTAGTTTGAGAGGAAAAATTTGAATGAAAATGCATCCATTTTTATAGATGCATCTAGAATGTGTGATTGTTGTTTCTTGTTACTCTTCTTATTTTATTTTTTAATATTCTTATGTGATCCTAAGGAAATATACCTAATATTAAGAAAAAGTAATTGAAAGGAACATGAGAGGATCTCAATCCTAATAATAAACTTTTATAGTAATTCTTGTCCATAACTGGAAGATTATTTGTACTACGGGAAATTCTAAAATGATAATATATTTTTTCTTTCTACGTTAACATTCAAACTTAATTTCTTAGACCCGTATTGTCATTATAGTATGTAGTTATACACTATCCATTTGTTTAACTTTTTTGTAGCTTTTGTATTTTTGTGTTTGGGGCTCATTTTTTAGTTGTCTTGTCAAAAGAGTGGATTGATATTTCTTTTCTATCTTGTTTTTGTGGTTACCTTTAATATATTTGTTGCATTTAAAAAAATAGAAAAATTATAGTATGTAATTATGTATACTTATTTATAGTAATACAAAAGAGGTTATCAAAATAATGATGATAATTCTTGAATAAATAAAAAATGAAGAAATACCTTTCATTTTTTTAAATGGGTAGAGGTCTTCTTGTTGATGAAGAGACACACATCATCACTTCCTGTTTGAAGAAAAAAACCATGTAGGGATCTAGAACCAATAAGTTTCACTGGTTAAGAACTTAAGATCTTGTTGTTTAAGTGCCTTTTGACAAATCAAAATTGATATAAATCTGAAAACTTTAGACAACTTATTGATGTTTTCTAACTGCACAAAGAGTCGTCGTCTTCAACATTTGAAGCAGCAGCATGCTATCTATATCCAGCTATCCTGAAAAAAGACGCAAACAAAAAATATCACCTACCAAATTAGGAAAAAGTTTAATAAGAAAGAGAAAAGTCGGTATAAAATAGAAAGGAAAAATAAATAAATAAATGAAAAATGGTTGTGTTATCAAATTGGATTTAACCAGCAAAGTGATAATAGCTTCAAATTAGATGGTAGAGTGAATTCTTTGATAAAATAAAGGTTAGACTTCAAAGAGAAAAGAGAATAGTAGTTATGGAAAAAATAACACTGGTCAACAACAATTGTTGCGTTAAATTTTGGATTGCACTGAACTTTGTCAACAACTTGCCACGTGTCTTAGTATTCTATGCTTAGTTGTTAGCTTCTAAAAACGCCACAGTAATATGGAGGGTTCTTTTTATATAATAGGTAGATATGGGAAGTTTGCACACTAATTTTTATTAGAACACTGAGATTATAAGCAATTAAAATAGATTATATTTAAAATACAACTGTTTATGCATGGGAGTGTTTCAATAAAAAATGAGAGTGTGCAAATCATTTTTATATACGAAGGATATTTGACACACAACATTACCAAAAAAATGTGCTTAATTTCTTATATAAATAAACTACTTGACATATAAATATAAGTTTTGTTTGTCGGACAAAAGTTATAAGAGATTTAAAAAAAAATATTTCAGAATCTCTTAAAAACAAACGTTACCTCATGTATATTATAAAAATAATTTGTTTTTATAAAGTCTCATAGAGTGTTCCATAATATATAAAATAATGTTTCTTACTCTTTTGAAACAAAACTTTCAACTTGAATATAGACAGATCATACCCCTACTCTTGAGTAAACCCGAAAGTAAGGAGATTGTTTCCCGCAAAATGTATGAAAAAGTGTGATAGTGCTCGAAAAAATATGTGAATGCATGATAATGCAAAGATACAAAGTGATGGGATATCCAAAATAAATAATAAGATATAATGATATATTGATATATCAATCACATGCATATACATGGGTACAAGTTGAAGGCAATGCATGCACATGGTTACAAGTTGAAGGCCAACTTGGAGAACAAATATGATATTCTGTTCTATGAATATTAGCTTAAAGATTTTATTCTCCACTTGATCACATATATCCTATCTTTAAAAGTACTATAAATAGCAAAGGATACGGGAGGATCGGAGGACACTCTATTTCTCCACTTCTTCAATCTACTATCTCCCTTCGATTGGCTATAAAGAATATAGACAAGCATGGGAAAAATCACTAAAAGAAGTCATGTACAAGAATTCTCATAAATGTGAGGAAAATATCTCGAGCAAGTTATTATTCCGTCAAACGAAATCTTTCAACTCCAACTCGGAATTGTGGCGTAAAACTACATATATAATATGAAGTTACCTTAGGGGAATCGCCATCCGAGAAATTAACAACCTTAACTATCCCTCGGGATAATATTAAAAGTATGTTCTCTTCGTATTAATCGCATATTCCTTAAATGATGGTGAAGTCATGAAATACTCTTGTGATTAAAAGTCCACATGACTTGACTTCAAGAGACCCGTGATTTTACGTATCATCAATTGGCGCCATCCGTGGGACCCCGAACATATTTCTTCAAAAACCAAAACAACCCATATTGTTACCCGGCTAGCAACGACAAAACCATAACCATGAGTGAAGGATCCGGTTCAAACCGCTGCTCAGAGAATGGCGGACGATCCCGACGAACGAACTGTTGAACCCACGCCCGTCACCCACGAAACGGGAGGACCTAGCGACACGATCTTAGAACCAGATCAGGAAGATCCAATCATGCAATTTGTTGTCCATAATTTTGACCGGATGAACGCCATGTACAAATCCTTCACCCGAAAGCTTAAAGACGTTCCAATCCCGCCAGCGTTTACAAATGCAGATCCTCTTATTATAGAACCATGGAACTCAAATTCAGATGACGTGCAACCAGGTAAGGCCAAAGAAAACGCTTTCGTCGAAAGTGACAATGGAGACCCCTCCAAAAGTCGGGACGCTGTCAGAGCAACACCCATCACCAATACAGTTAAAGGGAAAAGCGCGATGAATAATGATTTCTATCACGAACCCTTCGTATTTAAAGAATCAGACAGGGACGTGCGTGACCTGGTGGCCTCCCCATTTACCAAACGGATCCGAGACTATGATATGTCAGATGGTATCAAGGTCCCTACCAACCTACGTGCATACGACGGCACAACAGACCCGGATGACCACCTGACAGTCTTTATGGGAACTATGGACGTGCACAAGCTCTCGGAACCTGCATGGTGTAGATTTTTTCACATCACACTATCCGGAGCAGCGAGATTTTGGTATGACAACCTTGCGCCATGAAGCATTGATGGCTTCCATCAATTAAGGGACAAGTTCAGGGCAAACTTCTTGCAACAACGAAGGTTCCAGAAGACCCAAGCAGAGATCCTCGGTATACGTCAAAGACCTGATGAATCGCTAAAAGATTACGTGGCCAGATTCAGCAAGGAAACCTTGCATATGGCTGATCGGTCTGATGTCATGGTATCGGGGGCATTCATTAGCGGACTGCGCCCCGGACGCTTGTTTAAAGACTTAATCGCAAAGCCGCCGACATCGCTGGAAGATTTGTTTACACAAACCCACAACTTCATACGAGCTGAGGACGCTAATAATGAGAACCGTCTTCGAGATCCCCGCCGTGAAACGAAACAACATACGATGTATAAAGACCTCCCGCGAAGGCCAAAAGATAAGCATGTCTCCAGGTCGGCCAGTAGGCATAGGGAAAATCATAGGGCTCCCCTCGACACTTTCACTCCATTAATAAAATCCCCTACAGAAATATTGGCCACCTCTGAAGGAAGAGCCATGCTCCGACCACCGCCAAAAATGTTCTCCCCCGCTAACAAAAGGGACCGAACAAAATACTGTGAGTTCCACGAAGATCACGGTCACGACGGAGGAAGCTCTGCTGAAATCATGTACGAACATTGCTTTGAGAAACTCACATCAGAAGAAAAAGAGGCACTACGACCGCCGACAGCTCCGCTCATCGGATTCGCTGGTCAGATGACATGGCCTATAGGGCTTATCACCTTACCGGTCACTTTACACGACTATCGTGGTCATACCAGCAAAACAGTAATGGTAAACTTTATGATTATAAGAGCTCCCTCACCCTATAATATCATCCTAGGACGTCCAAGGATGATGCAACTTGGTGCGGTCGCCTCTACCCTACATGCCTTGATGAAATTCCAAACGCAAAGAGGCATCGCCATAATAAAGGGTGAAAGATTTCAATCGAACAGTTGCAATCAGATTTCTCAAAAAAGAGATCGTCCCGTTGAAGCCAATGACGCTGACGATGTAGAACGTATTGTTGTCAATGACACGTACCCGGATCAAACACTGGCAATCACAGCCGACCTTCCAAAGATGCTAAAAGAACAACTTTACCAACTCTTACGTTCTAACAAAGATATATTTGCATGGACACCCGCAAATATGACAGGAATCCCAAGAGAACTCGCAGGTAATAAACTTAACATACACCCGCGAGCATTCCCTATCTGGCAAAAAAGGCGGCCCATAGCAAAAGAACGAAGTGAGGCGATTACAGCAGAAGTGTCCAAGTTAGTCGAAGCACGAATCCTTAAAGCAGTTTTCTACCCCAGATGGGTCTCCAACCCCGTAATGGTAAGAAAACCTGATGGAACATGGCGTTTGTACATTGACTTCACAAGCCTGAACAAGGCTTGCCCGAAGGACAGTTACCCGCTACTTGAAATAGACCAGAAAATAGAATCCTTGGAGGGGTTCAAATTAAAATGTTTCCTAGATGCGTACAAAGGCTACCATCAAATACGCATGGCCAAAGAAGACGAGGAAAAGACGTCTTTCCACACGGAGCAAGGGACGTTCTGCTATGAAAAGATGCCGTTCGGGCTAAAGAATGCTGGAGCTACCTATCAACGACTAATGGACAACATGTTCGCTAGTCAACTTGGTCGAAACATTGAAATTTATGTCGATGACATGGTAATAAAAAGCAAGAATGAGGGAAACTTAATATCAGATATTTCTGAAACGTTTGACACGCTCCGTAAGGCGAACATGAAACTCAACCCAAAGAAATGCACATTCGGAGTGGAAGCAGGACAATTCCTGGGATACATGATAACCAATGAAGGGATCCAAGCAAACCCGGAAAAAGTTCAAGCCATAATAAATATGGCCTCCACACGAACTTTACGTGAGGTCCAAGCACTCAATGGAAAACTCGCAGCACTTGGACGCTTTCTAGCAAAATCCGCGGAAAGATCACTGACGTTCTTTAAAAAACTCAAAGG
Organism: Chrysanthemum seticuspe; assembly: GCA_019973895.1. Lineage (NCBI taxonomy): Eukaryota > Viridiplantae > Streptophyta > Magnoliopsida > Asterales > Asteraceae > Chrysanthemum > Chrysanthemum seticuspe. Next base: position 32,155,294 of record BPTQ01000005.1, read on the forward strand.
TTGTCTCAACAAAAAAGATTTCCAGTGGAGCCATGAAGCTGAGGCAGCCTTCCAGGAGTTAAAGAAACATCTACAGTCTTTACCGGCACTAACAGTGCCAAAACCCGGAGAAACACTCATCCTCTATCTAGCAGCAGCTACCGAAGCAATAAGTGCAGTTCTTTTAGCAGAAAGGGGGAACGTGCAAAAGCCGATATACTTCGTTAGCAGAGCTTTGCAAAGAGCAGAAGTCAATTATCCCAATATCGAGAAAGTAGCTCTCGCCTTAGTACACGCAGCACGACGGTTGCGCCGTTACTTTCAAGTACACACGATATGTGTCATAACTGATCAACCGATCAGACAAGTCCTGCTAAAGCCCGAAAACTCGGGGCGTTTAGCTAAATGGGCCATTGAGCTGGGAGAGCATGAGATAATATACAACCCTCGTTCAGCAATAAAAGGTCAGATCCTTTGCAGACTTCTTGGCAGAATCCCCTACGATCGACAAGTCTAATGTGGAGGATGTCGTTAGTGTGTCAAAGAAAGACAACCCGCCAACGTGAACACTCTTCACTGATGGCGCATCCAGCATAGAAGGATCTAGAGCTGGGTTAATCTTAACTGACCCTAACGGCCAAGAGATAACCTATGCTCTTCGATTCAACTTTAGAACTTCTAATAACGAAGCTGAATATGAAGCCCTTGTAGCAGGACTAGAACTCGCCATTCAGATGGAAGCTCAAAGGATGGATGCATACTCTGACTCTCTGTTAATTGCAAATCAAGTGAATGGATTATATGAGGCTAGGGAAGAGATAATGAAAAGGTATTTATCCAAAGTTCAAGAATTGCAAAAGCGTTTTCACAACTTCTCAATAACACAAATCCCTCGGTCAAAAAATAAACACGCGGATGCTTTAAGTAAATTAGCATCCTCTTCTTTTGCCCACTTGACAAAAAGTGTCTTGGTCGAAATTGTCCAGCACAGAAGTATAGACGCGAAACCCGTCAGCTCGGTCGAGGAACCGGGCCCTACCTGGATGGATCCGATTGTAAATTACTTAACAACTGGAACCCTACCAGACGACCCAGCAGAAGCAAGGAAAATAAGGATCAAAGCACCACAGTATTCACTCAAACATGATGTACTTTACAGGAAGGGATACCTAACCCCGTGGTTGAGATGTGTTGGTCCTGAACAAGCAAGTTATGTCTTACGCGAAGCCCACTTCGGGTCGTGTGGTTCACATGCAGGAGCACGAAGCATCGCTAAAAAGGCAGCAAGACTTGGATATTATTGGCCTACAATGTAGATCGTTTATGAGCTCAAGGGGATAACAATAACAACGATTATAATGCACAGCGGAATAAGAAAAGATCGTTTGTTATTATTAACAAAGTTCTTCGTCATCATCTCTAAACTACTAATCGACTAAACATCTCTACTATACTAAACACTAATCGACTAACTAATACCCTAGGCGTTCTCTCCTAACGCCTAGCCTAAACACACACACCTTTGCTAATGGTGTTCACATCTTGACACCCTTTTAATCTAATTCCATGCCTCTCTTTATATACTAGAGAGTCTAGGGTTACAATTGACTACTAGGGACTAAATAATAAAGTCTTCTTTAACAAGTAAGTCCCTTGTCTTTCTTTCTTCATCAATTGTCTTCATAAGTCCTTCATCTTTCATATTTTGTCATAATCAACTCAAATATAATTCCCAACAATCAGGATGCTATAACAATTGTAGAGACATGTCGCAAGTGCCAACAACATGCTCCGACGATACGCCAACCGCAATGTGAACTTACAAGCATCTCGAGCCCTTGGCCTTTCTACCAATGGGGAATCGACATAGTAGGGCCATTCCCGGAGGCTCCGGGACGAATCAAATTCCTGATAGTCACAATCGACTATTTTACCAAATGGGTAGAAGATGTTGCAGTTCGCGTGGCGCAACATTGTTTGTCGCTTTGGTATTCCAGGAATAATCATCAGCGATAACGGGAAGCAATTTGTCAGTAACCCTTTTCGAGAATGGTGTGAGGAACTTAAGATCAAGCAAAACTTCACATCAGTCGCCCACCCGCAGGCAAACGGAAAAACTGAGGTCGCTAATCGGACCATACTACAAGGTCTAAAGACAAGACTCGATAAAGCTAAAGGACAATGGGTTGAAGAATTGCCAAATTTTCTTTGGGCATATCGAACAACGGCTCGTGCAGGAAATGGATGCACACCTTTCAGTCTGGTCTATGGCTCAGAGGCTATTTTACCACCAGAAATCGGTTTGCCAACTTACCGAATCAGCAACTTTGACCCAACAACGAATGAAATGGACTTTCGCCTCAACCTTGATTTACTTGAAGAACGACGAGAGTTAGCCTCATTGCGAAATGCAAGATACAAAATACAAACAGAAAAATATTACAACAATAAAGTGAAACACAACCACCTTAAAATCGGAGACTTCGTTTTAAGGAGAAATGAGGCAAGCAGGCAAGAAGGGCAAAAGAAGCTAGACCCAAACTGGGAGGGGCCGTACCAAGTAACGGGCATCAAACGCACTGGAACGTATGTCTTAGCAGACATGAAAGGTCGCCCTATCCCGCGGACATGGCATATTAGCAACCTACGGAAATTTTGTTTTTGAAAAACCAACAAAGCAAACCCTCAATCAGCACATGTGCTCTGTGTATATAAATAAATTCACGCAAATTTGTGCTCTTTATTTACCAAGACAATAAAGAGAAGTACCTTTGAATATAAGAGTACTATGAATGTAAACCTCAAAATACGAGTACGACTCGTTTGTAAATTATCAGTATAATAAATAAATACTTATGGCTATAAAAATGCCAATGTGATGCATCACTATTCCGACATTAGAGGAATATATTATATACATCGAAAATGTATATGTCCATGAGACACGAAAAACAAAACGACGCACTTTAAAGGACGTCATAAAAAAATTATGTCAGTCTAATATGCAAATACAAAAAAAAAAAAAAAAAAAAAAAAAAAAAAAAAAAAAAAGGGGTGTGACATACTCACACAAAAGAATCAAGATCAACAGTAGCACAAGATCAAACAAAGAAAATTGTGACATATTGGTTTGGAGTTAAATGCTCATCCCAACTGTTTCAAGATAAGAAAAGTTTCAGAATTGTTCATAAACTCAGCAGGGATAAACCCTATAAAAAAATGGCCAAAAGAAATCTTAAAAGTGTATACACTCAGCAACGGAAAGAGATTGGCTAAAGCCAACGCTAAACTACAACAAGAGCAAAAATGATATCACATGAATTTGCAACATTGCAAATAGACGTACAACTACAAACATGTGAAAAACACTTTTTATCAAAAGTTGAAACACATGTAGTATTTTACTCACTTCAAAATGGAAATACTTTTAGTATTTTACTCACTTCCAAAAAGGTGGAGATCATCTTACGTGATGTACATGAAGCCATATTATCAAACTATAATGGTGAACTTATCGAAATATGCCATAATACTATATAATACAAAAAAAGTATGCATGCCTTCATTCATGTTTTCACATGCAAATGACCAACATCCTGCATACTGCAAATGTAACTATATTACATACACCAAAAACTATTTACATTTCATACATTCATACTAACTTAGCACAAACACATGGTATGATTTTTAAACACATAAAGTATGTTATTTCAAATAACGCCATAAATGTTCACATATTTACTACATAGCAAATAACATTCTCACATCGTACTAGTAGTTTAAAACATTGTCTTTATTGATAAAGTGGTACATAGACGGCAACGGCACATAGACCGACTACGTAAGCTACCCGAGAACTTACATGGTGCAAACTTAAAACATACATATTCGAGTTAGTAGCCATACAGTACATGGAAAATCGGCTACAAGCAAAAGCTAACAACCTTCATAACAACCGCGGCATCTCAGTGGTAACCACGCCTCCTACGGAGACGGGTGACCTCTGAATCCAACACCCTGATTTGAGCCCTCAACTCCCTGTTCTCGGCCACAAGACGGTCAATCTCGAGACGACATAGAGCACTATCCCTGCCATGAGCCTCCAACAGTCCGTTAAGTTCATTACATCGACGTACCGTCGAATACCTTTCCTTCCGAAGGTCTCCCACAATAATAGTCAGCTCCTCATTTGCGGTAAGTAACGAACGGTAACGCTCCTCAGATAGGTTCGTATTCACTAGGGGCTCGAAGTTATAATTGGAGTCAAAGGGTACCAGTTGGCCATAGTAGCTAGCACCGGGGAGCGTACCAAGATCCAATAGTTGGCTCATACTCTCCTGCGGCTCAACAATGCTTGGTGCGCATTGTATCAAACAAGGCTGGACTTCAACACTTGCATCTTCGATCTCCTCAACCTCAACAGCAACATTGAAGGACCTTATTTCGGGTGGATAGCCTCCGGTATCCTGAACCAAAGGAACCCCCTCTGTAGCCAGGGTGGTCATCGAACGCTGAACGTAAGTTTCAGCGACATAACCGGTTCCACCTGCTCACATGAGTAAACCAAGTATAAATACAAAAAATAATAGAGAACTAATACTACTCAAAATTAAATGAAGAGCGGTACAGGCTAGATTGCATAAAGTATTGGTGAGCCTAAAAAGCAAAAAGTATATAATATATATACTGATGCAACATGTATGATTGGTCAGATGAAGCATGTTCTATTATTAGTTAAAGTGTTGAGGGGACCAAGATAGTACACAAATATATACTAAAGGCTTTAATATAAGAAACGTATGGTACCATCATAGGTTAAGGAAACACTTTCACTGGTTAGCTTCCAATAGAAGTTGTAGCTTTCCTCTTCTTGCTCCATGATTCGAATCTGTTCAGTTACTTGAGTAAAGTGGTAAAAAAGTTTACCACATATATAAAATGAACAAAGTTTGACACGTAGCTTGTTGAAATATACAGTGGCGGATCCAGAATTTTAAATCGTATGTGGCACGATTTCATGACACCCCATTGCAACATTGCAATATTTAAGGGGGAGCACGTTCTCGTCACTTAGACGAACCATTTGCAAACTTAATTGCAAACACAATTAGTTTATTTTACGTTATGTCCTTGACGCCCTTTCAAAGGGATGGACTCGTCAAGGGGGAGTTAAGACGAGTACCATTCCCGTCACTTGCTCTCTTTACATTTTTACATTTTTTTTTCTCCTATAAAAATTGTGTTAGTTTCTTTTAACACTTTTTGTTTCGACAAAAAGGGGGAGAAGAAAGTAAAAACTACAAATTCAAACTTTTAGGAATTTTAGATTTTTCCTTAAAATAATTTTATGTTTTGTCATCAACAAAAAGGGGGAGATTGTTAATACAAATAAGCCGTGAAAACGTTTATTTATATTTTACGATCTTCAAATGTTTTGTCGATAACAAATATAAAATCATTTTAACGAAACAAATAGAGTACGTAAATAGTTTGAGTTAATAGTTTTCTAACACACTTACGCTCTCACATAAAACACTAAAACAAGTATAAGTGATTTTATGATTTAGATACATATGTACAACAACTAGTGTTTACATATTGGGTTAAACATATACTTAAACTAAGTATATTAAAATGGGTAAAAACTAAGTGTATGCTAAATTGGGTAAATACAAGTATATACTAAAAGGGTAAATACTAGCAAATGGTTTTGACCCATAACCCATGGTTTTATATATACCACCTAACCAAGTTCATTGTATCCTTAAGATACATTGTATCTAGAAAGAAAACCATGGATCAACCCATAACCCATGACCCATGACCCTTAACCAAAAATACCCATGGGCAAAGAGGAGCGGACCACGGATCCCTAGCTTTGTGCTAGCCGGATCCCTTGTGGTAGGGATCCGTGGGATCCGGGGAAACAGAAGAGAATTTCCTCTATAAATAGAGAGCCATTTCTTCCTCTCTATGTGTGCTTTTTACATAAACTTCCCCAAAGTATTCTAACCCTCTAACCTCAGATCTAAGTGATCTATGTAGTTTGTCTTTTGTTTTTGTGTGATCTACTAGGTTCCTCCTAAAGGAAAGATCACCACCTCTTGAAGACGTGCAAGCTCAAAGTCCATGAGTTGCCATGCTTCGTCATCATCAAGACTACTAAGGTTATCTTGTTGATAGTTCTTCCTTTCCCCATAGATGTTGGGTTGAAGGCATTAGTGAAGAATGCCGAAAGTGTCAAGATGAAAGCATTAGTGAAAGGTGCTCATCATTCGTGTCAAAGCATTAGTGAAGGATGCTAAAGGTGTCAAGACGAAGACATTAGTGAAGGGTGCCAAGCGTTGTGTCAAAGGCATTAGTGAAGGATGCCAAAGAATCAAATCAAGTAGCATTTGGGAAGAATGCCTAGGTCGTATAATCGATGAGGTGCATCGTTATACATATATATATTTGTTTATATACAAGGATGGTGATATCCTTGATGGTGTTGTAACAAGGAGTAGATCTCCTTGAGATTAGGTGTTGTGTCGTGAAGGTATAGTTCACCTAAGGTGTGAAAGAACTAGGTACTTAGCCTAGTACCTAATAAAGGGTAGGCGACGTTGTGAAGGATTAGTTCTCCTAAGGTGTGAAAGAACTCGGTGGTTAGCCTAGCACCGTATAAAGGGTAGGCGACGTTGTGTTAGGTGTGGTTCGCCTTGGTGTGAAAGAACTCGGTATTTAGTTTTGTACCGGAAAAAGGTTAAGCGACGTTGTGAAGGCTTCTCCGCCATAAGGAGTTGGTGTAGTGTTTACGAACTATCGAGTAGGTGACTCGGGGAGTGGAGTAGGGCAAGGAAGGTGTCCTTGTAGCCGAACCACTATAAATACTTGTGTCGTGGTGATGTGCTTCTTACTCTTTATCTTTCATTTCACGTTTATATATATATATATCTATCAACGTCCAACATAAACAATCAAATAGATTGACATAAGTCGATCTAAATATTTAAAAGGAAGTTTTAAATTGGTAAAACTATTCAACCCCCCCCCCCTTCTAGTTTTCCACAATTGGCATCAGAGCTTCGTTACCAAGTTTCTTAGAGTATGTTGTACTTTAAAAACTTGATACGATCCATGTATGTTTGAAAACTACAAAGAAGGATTATTTTTGTCATATTTTAAAAATTACCATTTTGTTTATTGTTGGACAATGATATAATGCTCTAACATTTTTTTAAAGCATTATCCATACTTGGATTTGGAACTACCAAGATGATCATGAAGAATTCATCTAAATAGTTGTTCTCGCAAAAAGAATGTTTTAGTATCCTTACAACATTAATCTGAAGATTCCAAGAAACATCTAAATATTTCTTTTTTTTAAAAGAATATTTAGCAAATGTATGATCTTTAATTACTTACCTTTATTTGTTATTATTTGTATCTTGATTGCATGACTTAGTAGTAATGATTCTAGTAATTATTCTTTTATAGTAATTTTCTATTTAGTGCTCTCCGCTTTTTTAGACTTTATTACCAACCCATAATAATATCTAGTTATATGATAACATCAATCATTATTCATCACAAAGGATTTATTGACATTTCATGCATATCAATAAATATCCATGTGAAACTCCTTATGTTATAATAAAATGGGATTTTATTATAATGTTTGAAAAGCTTCCCAAGAATTACGACTAATTCTTAAAAAGGGAACCTTGTCTAATAGGAATAGCATTAAATCATCAAAACCTCAAACCACAAGTTTTAGAACATTAACACCAAAACACTAGGTATCTTAGAACTCCCAAACCAAAGTTATCAAGGAATTTCTTGAGCTGACTTTTACTGTCATGCCGGATCCCTAAGTTTATACTAGACGGATCCCAAATGAGAGGGATCCGCGGGATCCGTGCAACAGAAGACAGTATAAACTAAAAATGATCACTGTGGATGTTCCACCATTACTCATTTCACAGACTCATGAACAAAGACTCAGTTACTGTTCATAGGAGCTAACTGATCATTTTTCTCAAGCCTAACAATCACGTGTGTAAGTTTAATCTTCACTACATTGTTAATCTAATTCCTTGATTCTTAGAATTACAATTACTTCATCTTTAAGAGTTGGGTTCAAATGGGTTTTCCATAATTTGTCATCACATTGTTTTCTAAGATAATCTAAATCAAAGATTTAACATTGTTAATACAAATTAAACACATTTCTTGAACCCAACAAAAGATGATGAGAGCAAAATTGTGATGAAACCCTCTAGGTTACTATTCACCATTAACACCACATTGTGGTTACATTGATTAGGAACATCATGCCAAGCAACAAGCAACAAGATTACCAAGACACCACTCACTACATTCCCATGTACCATAGGAAAAATGGATTAAATCCGGACGATAGGAAAGCTTTTAAGTTACTTGAAAGGAGACTCTTTCATGAAGGTAGAGTTGTTGATCCATCATTTCTTGCAAATACCGACATGAGGGAAGTATTTGGAACTATTGGGTTTGATTGTTTATTGGATATAAACGAGCAAATTTGCCCGGTCTTTGTGCTTGAGTTTTACAAGACTATGGGTATAATTAGAAATGATGATGGGTCCATCTCAATTGAATTTACCATAAATGGACATAAGTACACTATTTCACTTGTGGAGCTTGGAAGAATTCTAGGGGTTACATATGATGGCGTTTGTATGTACTCAAATGAATGGTCTTTGGAACAACTACACACAATGGTTGATCACCATGATATCTACCACACTTTGATCCCGGAAGCAACCACGGTGAGGGACACCGTGTTTATGCCAAGAGCATCACCATCAAGAGTCACAAGAAAGTCAAAAGTGATCTATAGGGATCCTTTTCAAATGGAGCTTTCGGAAATGTATGGGTTATATAAAAAATGGGAAGTTGTGATAATAAAAAATGTGGTATGTCTAGTAGGAAACAAGGATCACCCCAACGCTTGCCTAAGCTTCATGATATATTGTCTAGTGACCAATACTAGATTCAACCTTGCCTACTACATGGTCAAAAGAATGGCAAGTGTGAGAAGCATGGACAAGATGGTACTCCCATGCAATGCTTCTAACCCGTCTTGCAAAATTCATATTTGCATTAGATCCTTCCCCTCAATCCCTTGATCATAACTTTTGCAATAAGGTCATGGTTCCACTAACCGAGGGTAGAACAACAAGGTTCATGGTAGAAGGCAAGAGGCCACATCCACCCACGGATTCCTCGGACGAAAGAGAGAGGCAAGAAGAAGGTGAAGGTGAAGGGAGTAGTAGCAACCCACTTGAGAATATTGATCTTGACCCTTTGGACTACATTAACCAATTGCCAAACATCCCCAATGAATCGCTCGAATGGCAACAAACCAAGGGAATCTTCAAATGCTTCGCCAATTTCTTGAGGAAGAAGAAGTGAAGAAAGGTAAAATCCTAAGGCTTAAGTGTTTGATGAACAATTTCAAAACAATGGTTTGTAAACAATCTTAACTATGCTTGTAGTATGTAGGTATTGCCATATATTGGCACTAAACATTCTAACTTAGGTATTTGAAAATGAGATTTTACGACCTCTTGGTATGGTCGTCGTCACTCATTCTAGGAACTTCAGTGTTTCCCACTTTGATACAAGTTATATTAGTTGTGTTCTTACACTTAGTCCCCTTAGAAACAACTAAGAAATGCATTTACTATAATATGCATAGTTGCACATTTCCTGTAAGCCTTCTGATCTGCAGATTGGCGGATCCCAGATTTTCAACTAGCCGGATCCCTCCCATAAGGGAACCGTGGGATCCGTATACAACTGATGTGCAAAACAGATTTAGCTTCATCAAAATAGTCCACTAGAACACTTGAAACTAGTCTAACATGATACCCTAGAACCAACTAAGTCTTCCGCTAATAATTGAAACCCTCACTCTCATCCATGGCTTATCTAGGATACATTTTCGAAATATTTCGTTTGGTTATCAACTAGTCAAAACTCACCATAATTCCGCTCCAACACTCACACATTATCCATCACATTTGATAGCACTTAGTTTGGTATATCCTTCAATTTTAGCAAATTGATCTCAATATTCTTTGACTCAAAGTTAGAGCCAAAAATAAGTGTTTTTTTTTTTTTTTTTTTTTTTTTTTTTTTTTTTTTTTTTTAAATTTATCCTAGGACATCATCTGACTTTTAGGACTTAGTATCATCATTTTTCTCACAACATATTGAAAGGAAACCTTGACAAATAAATAGTTAGATTACCCAAGGTAAGTGCTCTTAGTCTAACCATCATTATGCACCATTACTTATTATGGTTGAGAATTTGAGATATCCAAACAGCTAAAAACTTCAAAGTTAAGTCAAAACCTCGAAATCCATTAATGATAAACCTTACAAAGGCATGATGACTTCACTTAAAACCTGTCTGATAGCCGGATCCCTGGTCTATAACCAGGCGGATCCCTACTGAGAGGGATCCGCGGGATCCGTACGTGCAGAAAGAATAAGGTTAGCCTCCTTAATTCAAATTCAAGATACCTTTTTCTCTAACCACCTTTAAGCATTCATTAATTACCCTCCTAGAGCTGATCAAAATCTCAAGAGCATGCTTAATCCTCTAAGTGGTCAAGGATTTAATTTCCTATTTCAAATTTTCCTTTATAACTAAACAAACCTTAGGACTAAGTCACCACTCTTAATCACATCTCAAAAATCAGAAATTTGAAGCTCACATTAGCACCTTCATCACCATGACTAAAGCCCTTAGCAACAACTCCTCAAACATAGGATCATCCAAAAGAAAGGGCCAAATGATCCATGAAATTTCATCCACCGAAACATCCCCTATTAGAGATAATGACTCTAGAATCCCACCTCATCAAACCCATCCAACAAAAGCTAAGAGAACCGCAAGGATTAGCATCAAATCCTTCCAACTAGAAAAGGGATCATCTAGTTCCAAACCTAACATGGATAGTTCTAGCAAGCCATCAAAACCTTCATTCATTGAGAATGGACTACACTCATTGAATGAGCCTCTTCCGCATCCAAACATATATTCATTGTTTCATTCATCACCAAGAACCTCCCATTCACCAACCTTTTCATTGAATCGGGAACCACCTACAACACCAACTAGCCCATCATGGGAGACAAGGAACAACCTTGATCATATGGAAGAAGTTCCATTACCACCCTCATTTTTAGAACCTCTCCCTACTTCTCAAAATGAAGACCCTCAAACACACATTGAGCCCCCTCAAAACATCCTTTTTCCTTCGGGGCCAAACCAAGACAATACTTGCCCAAATTGTCTAAAAACTCAAGGACTTGTTCAAGAAGTACGAAATGAGATACATTTCATGTTCAATCATCTTCTTGCAAAGATGGATCAATTCAACAAGTCCACCCATCCCTAGACTTAAGCACATTGTCACATTCTAAATCCCGAAATGAGATTAGTATTAGTAGTACTTATATGGCTAAAGTTCATTCTCTTAGTTTTTAGAGATTGGTTGTGTATCTCTTGTTTTATTGAATGAATACTTATATGCTATGATTATTATGTGTGTTGTGCTTGTTATATTGTACATATATCTCATTCCCTCAAATAGCACTCCTTGACATTTCTTCACTGCTGAAAAAACTATAAGAGATAGCCGGATCCCTTCCAGATAACTAGACGGATCCCTCTTTGAAGGGAACCGTGGGATCCGTGGTACAGAAGCACAAATTTCTACTAACTTGAGTCTCTTTTGCAGGAAATTATGCATTATACTCTTGTTTTTCTAACCTTTGTTTTGTAGTTATTCAAAATACACATGAAGATATTGACACCATAAAGCTAGGGGGAGCTTTGTGTCAAATGACATTGCAAAATCATTTGCAAAATTGATCTTATTTTGGGTTACACTTCATGACACCCCATTGCAACATTGCAATATTTAAGGGGGAGCACGTTCTCGTCACTTAGACGAACCATTTGCAAACTTAATTGCAAACACAATTAGTTTATTTTACGTTATGTCCTTGACGCCCTTTCAAAGGGATGGACTCGTCAAGGGGGAGTTAGAACGAGTACCATTCCCGTCACTTGCTCTCTTTACATTTTTACATTTTTTTTCTCCTATAAAAATTGTGTTAGTTTCTTTTAACACTTTTTGTTTCGACAAAAAGGGGGAGAAGAAAGTAAAAACTACAAATTCAAACTTTTAGGAATTTTAGATTTTTCCTTAAAATAATTTTATGTTTTGTCATCAACAAAAAGGGGGAGATTGTTAATACAAATAAGCCGTGAAAACGTTTATTTATATTTTACG
>BPTQ01000005.1:32167707-32261259 GCA_019973895.1 Chrysanthemum seticuspe
TTTACAAGGATTTAAACCGTGTCGTTAAAATGGTCGATAAAGTAAAAAGAAGTAAAATTCTCGAAAGTAATAACAAATCGGAAAGAAAATAAGGTACGATAGATAAGAATATTTTACAACGAGAGGTTTATCAAAAGTAGTACATCTTAAGTTATAAAGATTCGGATACGATGGAAAACATAAACTTAGTATGACATAGTACATAAGGAGAAATAAGACTGTTAGTTTCCGAACTTCTTCAGTCTTCCGCGTCGTTGGTACCTTGACGAGCTTCTCCTTCTCCTAACATGTATGCCTTCCCATGAGCACCTTCAACTTGTTGACCTTGGTTTTGAGGACATTGATTCCGATAGTGTCCTTGCTCCCCACATCCGAAACATGTAATTATAGTTTTGCCTTTACAATCCCTGGCTAGATGTCCCGGTTTTTGGCATTCGCGGCACTTGGCAGGGCAAGGACCCGTGTGATGATACTTACATCGATTACATAGTGGTTTAGTTCCAACATATCCTTTTCCCTTACAGTCCTTAGCAAGGTGTCCCACTGTTTGACAGATAAAGCATATACCACATGGACCATTATGATGTAGCGTGCATTGATGGTATCGTGGTAAGTTTCCAGTATAAGTTCTTTCCTTTGTTGTTGCAGCAACATGAACCCTGGCGGCTTCTTGTCTTCTATTGTGTTGTTGGTGATGGTTAGTGTTACGGCTTTGGTTGTTGTTGTTATAACCTCCCTGGTCATTTTCCCATTTCCTTTTGTTGTTGTTAGTTTGGTTGTCGCGGTTGTTGTTGTCGATAAAGTTCTCCCTCCTCACAACTTGAGCCATGAGTATTTGAGTTACCTTGATGGTCTCTTCAATCGTTTGCGAATCGAAAGAGGTTACCTCTCCTTGAATGCATTTTGGAAGTCCTCCAATGAAACTTTCCAGTAGTTTCTCATTGTCCAGAACCATATATGGACATAAAGCAGCCAACTCTTGAAACCTTCTGATGTAGGTCTCAATGTCATAACCAACGGTCATTAGCCCAAGAAATTACATTTCCAATTTCTTCACCTCCTTGTGCGGACAATACTTCTTAGTCATCAACCTCTTGAATTGATCCCATGAGAGTTTATAAGCATTTTCCATACCAATAGGCTGTGCATAATGATTCCACCATAACATTGCCTCGTCCAAGAGTGTACTAGCAGCAAATTTCACCTTGCAGTCATCTGGGCAATCGCATAGAAGAAATAACGACTCGATCTTTTCCAACCAACGGATCATAGCAATGGCTCCTTCTGTGCCTCCGAACTTCGGGGGGTCACTGCTCTTAAAGTCCATGTATGTACCACTTCGAACTCTCGAATCTCCTGCAACTCCTGTAGTAGTAGCATGTCTAGTAGCTTCAGTAACAGCCGTGGTCTCGACAGCGGCAGCAGCAGCAGCTATCGTTGCCCGTTCTTTCTCTAGTTCCCTAGCTATACAATCCTCTATATACTTTTGGATATCGGCTCGTGTCATAGCTGGTGGAGCTTTCTTCGTCGCCATAACTCTTCAAAATAAAGGAAAATGAGACGTGGTCAAATCCTATGTTAAGAATAAGCGCTCTAAAGAGAGATGATAGAAGGTGGTAAGTTTGAGGTTATTTGGAATTTCTAGAGATCACAATGCCTTAGGGGAAGTTTATATCGATAACCTTAATTTAACCAAATTTTCCTTTAAGGGACACTCATTGTAGGGAAGTTCACATATTGTTGAGGCCATGTTTAATAGAATGTTCTACAGTCTCAGTTAGAAGACTTGGTATATCCCTATAGTGTTGCTTCATGGGTATTCGCTTCGTATTAAATCTCGTAACTCGGTCTAGCTAGTACTTTTGGAATGATAGAGTTTGGATTCTAATTCAAAATAGTGGTTCGGAATGTCTCGTGATGTCTTAAGATTTTTGTTGAGTTTTGAATCATCCTACCACCTAGTTCTAGTCCTTGTTGGTAATTCCAAAATCCTTTCATTGTTTTCTTGTATCGAGGAATCCTCCTCACAGATGGTATAGGAAGTCTTTCCTAAAAAGGTCACTCGTCAAATCCTAACTTATCGGTTGAGTGAGAGATAAATGGCGTAAGCATCTATAGAGTGTTAACAGAAAGAAATGTTTATGCATGATATATCTGATTATAAAACTTTGCTTTCAAACGAGAATAAATAGTTTGTAAGAAAATTACAGTAAAGTTTATGAAAAAGGTTTGTAAAACCACTTTATTGAGTAAGAAAGAAACATTTTTTTATCATTTACAGTTTAATAATAAATCTTAGTTGTGGCTTGGTGTTAAAGCAACAACTTGTTAAGGTGATTTTAAAACAGCTTATATAGTGATAGAAAACGGCTTAACAATGGTAGTGAAATATTTTGGTAAGACACAATTCAGATTATAACATAACTCGTGAAATGATTTGTAAAATAGCTTACAAGAAAACAATTTATCGTTTGTCAAATAATAGAAGATTTCGTAGTTCAATTAATATCAAGATGGTTTATAGGTTGGTAATATAATAGTCAGTAAAGTAAAGGCGAATAGTCTGTGAGGTAAGCGTACCAAGTTTTATGATTTTAAATCAGACAGTGGCTAAAATAGCTCACCAAGAGGGTAAAATAGTTTATAAGACCGTAATATTACTTGCAGGAAAAATTTGTAATATAATTTATAACTTGCTATTGCAATTGTTTGTTGTTTTATAAATAATAGCAAATTAATCGGTTTATCATACTATGAGAAAATAGTTTGCAAAGTATCAGTAAGGTCATTGTTTATAAAGTATTATTAAAGTCGTAAATTTTTGGTTTAATGGTACAGGAGTAAGATGAAATGGTCGGTAAAATAGTTGAAAGCAGTTTGCGTTAGATAACAATGAAGTTCATTATCTCATAAGAGGGAATGTAGGACAAATAGTTGGTATTCAACGTTTTGTTTTGTAAGATAATAGCTCGATGATTTTTCAGAGTAACATGAAAATCGTTTCGCATGAGGATTTTAAATAGTTGATAAAATGACTGAAACCAATTGATAAGTTGGTAATAAAACAACTTGCGTTAAAACTTTATGAAACAACGTTTCTAAGATGGTGATAAAATAGTTCGAAATAAAATCAAGTGAAATAATTTCATGAAATAGTAGCAGGATAATTTGGAATAAAATTTGTTGGATGGTTTGTAGGATACATAAGAGAACCTTATCGAGTAATAACAGTCTACTAATTGATCGAGAATAAAGTTGGCCTAACCCCTAGTAAGATAGTGATGTATCATCATGATATGATGGAAAATTGGGCAATTGGAGTAAGGAATGAAATAAACAAGGTGGTGATTATCGTAGAGATAATAAATGATAAAGATCACATTAGCTAGGAAGGTACTTATTATCTGTTCCTGTTGGTGGTCTAATCGTGTTTCAAGTGTAGGAGTAGTAGGCGGTCTAGCAACAATAGTCCTAGAACTCTCACAGTCCTCAAACCTATGAGATGGTGTAGTGTCTATAGTCTTAGTGGTAGATGGTAATGGTGTGTCAAATCATGCACGCTTCCCAAGCTGCAAGTTAGGTATATGAGTATCGGGTATGAGATGTGATGGTACGGATGGTGCTCGAAATGATAATGATGATGAAAATAATGACAATGATGATAATGGAATCCTTGTGGTGAGTTAAGAAAATAGGTTCATTAGGACTAAGCCTATAAATCCTACCCAATAGTATGATCTGTCCCAACTGAGTGATAAAAAAAATTGTCCTGATCTTACAGTGAATCGATAGTGATCGTGATGGTGTAGGTGCAACTTCGTCCTCCTAAAAAGGTCTCAGTGTCATCATCTGATGTTATCGGTGTTGAGTCAACTGATGTTAAAATTGTGATAGGGAATGACAAGGCATTCTCCATGTCAAAGTGATGTGAGTATAATGGAATGGGTATTTGAAGGCATCCATGTGACAATCGGGTTCGAAATGAAAGTAAATAACTCGTAAAAAGTGCGTATAAAACCGCATGTATAGTGACTATGTATTTATGATGAAATGATGAGATGCTATGATGATGTAGTTATAGTCTAGGGTCAATGATGCAACCTAGTTCTCTATAACTGTAGCTCTGATACCAATCTGTCACACCCCCAATTTACCTGTTTTGCAGCGGAATGGAATTCCTGGGGATAGACTGTCATAGCACCACAATCACAGTTACATTGAACGACCTAAAGTGTCGTTTAAAAACACATCGTTTGATATTTAACAAAAGCATTCAGAGTTACAACATAGGTCCCAAAAGTTTAGAAAGTTTGCGGAAATATAAATATATTACAAGTCCAAACGATGGCTTTGAAAGAAAATGTCATAATGCACAATGATGTAAGTCGACGCCGCGACTAAAAAGGGGCTTCTTAACCATGCCATGATGAGTATGCCTTAGTTACCTGAAAATACATTGCTAAAACGGTCAACGATAATGTTGGTGAGAAATCATAGGTTTATGTAAATGTTTTATACGACTACGCAAGTATAGATCAGGCATGACAATCATGTCACGTAAAAATGTTACAGGCATGACAATTATGTCACGTAAAAATGTTACAATTGCTTAAGCGCATGATACCGAAGCTCAGACTGATGTACGCCCCAACAGAGTGTCTTGCCAAACAACTCTAATGATGTTTATGAATGAAATGCATCCGTATGACTAGTTGGGATTCACCAACCCGGATGGAGGTGTCACCCTCGATAGATCTATCCACTCACACACGCTTCTAAGAAATTAACGGCTCATGCATTTGAAATGGGGACTTTTAACTGGCAACTTTGTAACTCAAGCAATGTAAATGTATTTAACATACTTGGTATCGTAATAAAAATGTTGTGCAATGTATTCTCCCCCGTAGGTTTGAAATAAGTAAAACTTGAATAAATCGGGGCTATGAAAACTCACTTG
Source organism: Chrysanthemum seticuspe (assembly GCA_019973895.1). Classification (NCBI taxonomy): domain Eukaryota; kingdom Viridiplantae; phylum Streptophyta; class Magnoliopsida; order Asterales; family Asteraceae; genus Chrysanthemum; species Chrysanthemum seticuspe. Next base: position 32,172,665 of record BPTQ01000005.1, read on the forward strand.
GTAAACTGGTATGATGACAAAAGTGAGTACACCGAGGTATAATGTGAAACTTTACTCTGGACCTATTACGAATGATATGATATGTAATGAGTTGCAATGTAATGTTATGCATGCATTTCGTATGTTATTTATACCATTTGCGAGTTTTGAAAATATTACTTATCGTCGAAAAATACTCTTTAGATGTCTTGACCCTTCAAAACTGACTTTACAAGTATTTACGTCAAAATGTCATCCTACAATGGTTTTATAATGATTTATAGCGAAATTATCACTTTTCGTCGTAAAACAATGTCGTCGGAATTTTTATAAAAGTAACAAAAATGGCTTTGGAAAACTAGTCGTAAAATGGTGTACGTCGGTCGTTAGGAAACGAACTCGACGGTTTTAGAAAGTTTGTATCGAAATCTAGAAGTTTCAGTTCAGGAGTTTTCGTCATAAAGGTCTCGAACATAAAGATAATAAGGGTTAAAGATGGTGATTTTGTCTAATTGTTGTGTAAAAAGTGAGTTTCGGCCAAGTTTAAGCATCCATAAATAATTTATTAAAACTCCGCTATACCAACGGTCGATTGTTTTCAAAAATATGCTCGGTGATCTAAATTTTACTAGAAGACATTTTGTTTCAAAAAGTTCCACATCATTGATAAAAACAGCCGCTAACATGGTCGTTTCAGCTACCGTAACACTTGTATCGTAAAAATAATATAGTTTTTTTCAGAAAATAATAGTTACGGCAATTTTATGAAAACGTGCATATCTTTGTCGTTTCAAATCCGTTTTCTACGTATAATACGTCCTTAGCTTCGTATTAAAGTATACTAATATATTTTTGACAAATCGAAATAATTTGTAAAGCTTAAGGCTCGTTTTTGACCCAAATAGAGTAAAAATAGTATGCTGAAATTTCAGAAAATTATATATTTCGTCGTCAAACTTTAAAAATTCATAACTTCTTCGTTATAACTCCGTTTTTATCCGTTCAAGCGGCCACGGATTCGTTTTAAAGTATATTTTCTAAATATCAAGGCCAAAAAGTCGTGCCTACAGTCGGATTTTCCAGAAAATTAAAACAAGGACAGAACATATTCTATACGTATCGAAAATAGTTTTTCTCGTACCAAACCTATTCTAATCCCTTCAAATCAACTCCAAAGCTAATCTAATCCTACCATACACCTTCTTAGGGTGTCATGGGTTCCTAAACATCATCAAGACCAAAGTATACCAAGGGGATAATTATAGGATGACCATATATATATATATATTTCTAAAAATCATGTAAAAATGGTATAAACAACACAAATCATGCATGCTTGCTCCAAAAATAAAGAGATACTTATGAAATGAAAAGGAGATATGAAAAATATAAATGATATGCTTACAAGTATATGATGAGGTGCAAGGAACCAAGGTTAAACCTAAACACTCTTGGTTTTTATTGCAAAACCTTATAAAGAATGTTATCTAGATTGTTTAAAACACTTGGACTTGAAAAGTTTTTGATCCCTTGGCTAGCTCTTGAAGGCCGGTTTTGGAAGAACACAAAGAGAGGAGAGAAACTTTTTCTAACTTGGTGAATTATAAGATACATGAATGAGAGGAAATAAAAGTGTAAGACTTTTAAGTATGAGTACAAATCAATACAATCAAGTTACCATACCAAAATTAATGACACCCTCCCCCTTGGTCGGCCAAGGGGGGAGGAATGTGTCTAGATATATATATATATATATATATATATTATTTTTTTTTTTCTTCTTATATATAAATTGTGTAAAATTTGACAAAAGTGTAAGTAAATGTTATAATTGTAAGAAAATGTATAAGTAATGGTAAATGGAAACTTTTAGGTAAAAGAGATGTTTAATAGATCAAAATAGAATGTAATGAGATAATAAAAATTGTAAAAATACATTCCTTGTAAAATTTGAGTGATAAAATAATTATCGTATAGTTTTTAAGAAAAACGTCGTAATAATATAACTTTAACGATTTATGTACAAAATAAATTTAAAACACTAGGAAAACTCAAAATATAGTTTATATAACTAAATGTAAGTTTAAAATACATCGGGATCATTTTTGAAAGTAACAGATTAAATGCTCAAAATAATAACTCACGCGATAACGTTTATTTAATATAAAAATTACGCGTTAAATGTGAAATGAAATGTCATGAATGAACTAATATGATGCAAGTGATGTTAATGAAATGTAGACTAATCTTAGTCCATATGAAATGTACGTGATGTTATGATCATGAATTCGCCGCTAAACCTTTAAGGTTACGCGAATTTGGAACACGTAAACCTAGTTTACGATAAATGTTGAAATTGTGAAGCATAAATTGTTTCGAGAAATGACCTGAAATTGCGAGTTGTCACAGTATGCTTGCTTGTTTAACATGTCTAGCTAAATTACTCTTGTGTTTGCTTAGATCTATGAAACCTAGTTATTAATTGTTGTTAGGTTGTCTCTTGTCTTAATTGGTAGACGCTAGAGTAAGGAAAACTGGCTTCTTCTTTAATTGTTGCAAGCTTGAATGTCCTAAATAGTAAAAAGCTTGAGAGTGCACTTGAGTCATCGTTGTGTTTATTGCGTGAATTGTAGCTTTAAGATAGTAGTGTATTCGGGGGAGATGCTATTGCACTTGCCGATCCCGGATATTCTAAAGGAGAGTTACAATTCATAGAACTAGGGAATTAGGCACCCCCTACGACTAACCGGAATACAACGCACCAATTAAGATAAAGGAAGTGACAATTCAACCGACCAATAAAAGATAACTAGGGAGTAATAGTATCTAAGTGAACACATAATCATCATACGAGCACACCTCAATTAGCATAATCTATCCAATAGCTAATTAGTTACATTAGATAATTAGTAAAAGTAGTGAAATTGGTAGAAGTACCACCCCCCCCCCCCCCAATCAATACCCCGAGATTTTACCTTGCTTTCTAAAAAACATAAAAAAGACTAAAAAGAATCATCCTCAACCGTACCTTCTCGTCGTATATCTCTTTTTAGCATTCCTATTTCCCTAGAGAATGAAATCAATCCCCGAGGCTTACCCCATACTACACTACAACGATTAGGTTCACTGCCTAGAGGGTTGAAAAGCTTGCTCATAAAAAAAGAGGTTTTCTCGACCCCGAACACCCTGCTATCATAAATATATATAGTATGTATTAATTAATATGATTGGTAAGCTTTTTTAATGATGGTTATGAGACAACATATTTAAAAACAAGTCGAACCTTTTTACGTGAGAAAGTAAAAGAAATTTGAAATTTAAAAGGGTATTTTAGGTTTAGTGTGTTACTCATATGCGATTTTCTTTTAGGGAATTGAAAAACATAAAAATAAGGGATAATTATATGAATGCCCCAGCTGCTCTGAGGTAATTTACTTTCCGGGTTGTTTTTTGGGCGTGTTTATTTTGGACCGGTTGCCCAGCGATTTTCTTGGACCCAACCAGGGGCCGCCACGTGTTCGACAAACCTATGACACAAGTAAATATGTTGAAAGTATATGTCATATATTGTAAGATTTTTTGGGCAACTTTATATGTTTTGGGCAACTTGTATTTATACACGAGGATATTTGGTCATATTACATTTTAATTAAAAACAAATACACACACAAAACACAGACTCACACCTCTTCTCTTCCACATAAACCATCACAATTCACAACTCACACCATCACAACCACCCAACAACCCGACACCACCACCATCCGACGACACCACCACCAGACGCCACCTCCATCGAACTCGACGAACACAAACCAACGCACCACCAAAACCATCCACCATCAAGTTTTCAGGTAAAATAAAAAGTTACCAAGGCTATTAAAAAAAAGCAACAATATAAAAGTAAAATCAATAAAATTAAAGACTTTGTCCCTCTCTATATCTAATCGCTCACAATATGAACCAAACGGGCGATCCACTCACCTAATCGCTCCACCATCAATCAAAACCCTAACTCCGTCGTCAACCTAATCATCTCCACCGTCATTATCGACCACCACCGATTCACCACCTCTGTCTCTATCTGGTCGTCGATCGAAACCCTAACTTCGGCACCTTCGTCACTGTTATCAAGTTAGGTATAATGCAACTGATTATGTGTTGTTCACAGCTGTGTATGTGCTTATTATTAGTTGAATTAGTAAGAAAATTTTATGTGCTTGTTAGCATTTATGTTGTTTGCAGCTGATTATGCGCTTATTAATAGTTGAATTAATAGTCGGTGAAACCGTTGATTTTTGGCATCATCCTGAAAAGCAATAAAATGTAGCAAGATTGGTAGTTTAATTTTGAATCTTCCTTCTCTGAGAACACTTTGTCGATCCTCTTGTAATCAAAGAGAACCCGGTGTTGGTTTAAAAAATAGAACATGTGTTGCATTATAAAATGGTTCCTTTGTTGGTAGATTTTGGGAACACCTATTTTAATCCTAGATTGATTGTTGGTAGTTTTGGAACACCTATTTTAATCCTAGATTGTTGAATATTGTCCTTGTGTTTATTTTCTGTGTTTGATTTATCTACTTTATTACCAGACTCGTTACAATCCTTTTGGAGGCATACTGAAGCTAGCGAGGACAACAACTGCATCAGCGTCCTTAGCAGCTGGTACTTTTCATCTCTGCCTAGTTCCTCTCACCATCTATCTGATTGTGGCTACCTTTAATTAAGTCATCTTTTTAGATCAGGTTGGTCAATGTGTCGTGTATTATCTTGATAGATAAACAATAGTTTGCATGCGGATCGAACTCCTGTCGATACATCTTCTTACTTTCATTATTAATTGATAAAAGAAGAGTGATTGTATTAAAGGTTTACAAGCTAACATATCAAATACAAGACAAGACCATGATATTGATGATACTTTTGGGAACAAAGAGGTTTACCATAAAGTTCACTATCTTGATTCACATAGGTTTATCTTATTTCCTTTAGCTAATAGCTATGTCGACCGCTTATCCCTTCATCATGAACTTCTTTTTTCTATTCAAGGAGGAAATTTGAAGTTATGACTCTTATGAACCAAATTCAAATCAAGGAAGAATGTTAATTCTTCAATAACTTGATCCAGTCAACAAGAGCATTTAGGATTTAAGAATGAATGCACATTATAGAATGGATAGATAAATTGAAATGGCCGAGATTAAGATTGAGAGGAAATTGTATTATCTCAACAATCTTATCTTACTCCTTTATAAAGCAGGTATAAAAATGTCTTAGAAAATTAAGTAGTACACATTGTGATGCTAGCTAATTTTACAAACATGTTAAGCTTATATAAAGACTTTACAATAATAATAAATAACATGTTAGCATCATAATGAAAATATACGTTACTTTGACAAAAAGATGTATTATTATTATTATTATTATTATTATTACTATTATTATTATTATTATTATTATTATTATTATTATTATTATTTTATTAAACATCACTTCACTAGAAAATCAAAGGGATTTTACAAGAAATTGGTGGGAAGCCGAGACACTAGTTGAGCTTCCACTCCTTTCTGAATACAGAAGCTTAGTCTATAAAAAATAAAAGTACCACTTTTGACATTATTATTATTATTATTATTATTATTATTATTATTATTTTAATTATAATCAACACTTTTATTAAAAACTCATAGAATTTACAAAAAATTAGTGGGAAGCCGAGAAACAAGCTGGGCCCCCACACCTCTAGCAATGGCAAAACCAATCCTATTGAAAATATGAACTGCAGCACGCGCACCAATGTCTTGAGTCATAGAGAATCGTCGAATACGCTTAAGTAAGTTTACTGCATCTTTCTCAAGTTCTCCAAAAGAAGAAAAAGAAAAGGGGAGAAACCCATATCCAATATTCGCACATTTGGCGCCGTACTTGACGCGTTTACGTTGTGCGGCATCAATAACCGCACGCCCTGGCATAAAATCAGTCATCCCAGATTGCGTCAAGGGCGGCGATCCCATGAGATCAACACATACATCACGCCCACTATCCCAAGAGTAAAGTAATATATCAGCCGGTCGTAAGGATCTGTCCCTATCCCCATAAAGCCCAATGTCCACCTCCTTAAGAGCTGAAATTCCGGACCGAGAGCATATATCAACAAGAACATCGCGCACAAGGTTATGCCGGTGTTTAATGCCAACAATACCCGCACACGAAACAACATGATCCCCATAAATATCTCCAGTAAATACCTTAGAACAGGCTGAACACGGTACCTGAACAGTGAAAAGAGGAACACCCAATCGATAGCACAGTACACAACGATAAGCCCTGGTATTCATAGTTTGTCCCAATCCAGATATCGGAGCCACCCTAAGCCAATCTGAAGTATGATCCTCCTTCAGAGAACTCCATAACGCCATTTGTCGAGGAGAAAGATTGAATGTAGATTCAACAGTTTGGGTAACCCGACCGAAATATATATCTGCCAATTTCTTCATAAGTTTGGGGGCAGCGACCTCGCTAGGGTTACTCAAAAGGTCAATATCCATATTCACATTAAAAGTACATAGAGCATCATCAAAAGAGGGACCAGTAGTTACAATACCAGAACTATGGAGAAGCTTAGTCTGTAGGCTAGCAGATTGAAGTCTAGAAGCAAGGAAGGCATAGTTCAAGACATCACCTGCTGAATATACACCAAGCCCTCCAAAGGCAAAGGGTAGGGTGGCAAGTCTCCACTGTCAATCACCAAAACCAGGCCCAGAAGCAGTAACAATGCGCTCCAAGGAAGCACGAAGTGCCGCATCAAAAGAAACCTGAGCACACTCAAAGACCCGAGGAGAACACGTGCGCATAGAAAAATATAACTTGGAAATACCAGCACATGTACGGAGTAGCAACAACTCGCATTGAGGGTCATTATTATTATTATTATTATTATTATTTATTTATTTATTTATTTTTTTTTTATTATAACCATCACTTTATTAAAAACTCAAAGGATTATTATTATTATTATTATTATTATTATTTTAAATAATAATTTATTAAAAACTCATATTATTATTATTATTATTATTATTATTATTATTATTATGGGCAAATGGCACAAAAAGGTACCAAACTTAGGGTTCATTTCCAATTAAGGTACTATTCTTTTTTTCTTGCATAAAAAGGTACTCAATAAATATTTTTGGCGGATTTGGGTTTTTTATTAACAATCGTTAACTCTCTTTGTTAGTAATTACACATTTGGTCCTCGAATTCGTATAATAATTTCATGCAACATCCAAAAACATTATTGAATTTTTTTTACATGTTTGGTCCCCGAAAAAATAAAAATTACATGTTTGGTCCTCGAATTTATTTTTTTTTGAAAAAAATTTTGAAAATTTACAAAAAAATTTGAAAATCCACTTCGAATTTATATAATTATTTTTGAAAATTCTAAAAAAATTTGAAAAATTTCGAAAATTTTTGAAAATTTTCAAAAAATTTTGAAAATTTTTTGAAAATCCATTTCGAATTTATATAATTATTTTTGAAAATTCTAAAAAAATTTGAAAAATTTCGAAAATTTTTGAATCCATTTCGAATTTATATAATTATTTTTGAAAATTCTAAAAAAATTTGAAAAATTACGAAAAATTTTCAAAATTTTTCAAAATTTTTCGAATTTTCGAAAATGATTATACGAATTCAAAAGGAATTTTCGAAAAATTTTCAAAATTTTTCGAATTTTTTCAAAATTATTTAGAATTTTCAAAAATAAATATATAAATTCGAAATGGATTTTCAAAAAAAATTCAAAATTTTTTGAAAATTTTCAAAATTTTTCGAAATTTTTCAAATTTTTTTAGAATTTTCAAAAATAATTATATAAATTCGAAATGGATTTTCAAAAAAATTTCAAAATTTTTTTAAAATTTTCAAAATTTTCCGAAATTTTTCAAATTTTTTTAGAATTTTCAAAAATAATTATATAAATTCGAAGTGGATTTTCAAAAAAATTTCAAAATTTTTTGAAAATTTTCAAAATTTTTTGAAATTTTTTAAATTTTTTTCAAAAAAAAATAAATTCGGGGACCAAACATGTAATTTTTTTTTTCGGGGACCAAACATGTAAAAAAAATTCAATAATGTTTTTGGATGTTGCATGAAATTATTATACGAATTCGAGGACCAAATGTGTAATTACTAACAAAGAGAGTTAACGATTGTTAATAAAAATCCCAAATCCGCCAAAAATATTTGTTGAGTACCTTTTTATGCAAGAAAAAAAGAATAGTACCTTAATTGGAAATGAACCCTAAGTTTGGTACCTTTTTGTGCCATTTGCCCCCTATTATTATTATTATTATTATTAAGACTTCGGTTTAGCATGTGTAACAAAACTGGATTTAAAAAAAAATTAGAAACGGAGTCGTTTAGGTTAGGAATATATGGGGCTTGAATTAGTAGTTCAAAGTTAAGGTTACAAGTACTATAAGCTCTGGTTCTTGGTGAGTTGGTTCGAATAATCTCAAAATTTTAAATTATATTTCCCTTCAGGTCCAGTCTAGTTTAGATTTGCAGTATTGCATACCCTGTTTGTTGATATAGATCAAATTTGATGTGGTTGCTTATTAGTCAGTTTGTGATTCAAAACAAATGAAGATGTTATTTATGCTATCATGTCTATATATTGCCTCATATATCATGTGATGAAGGAGATTTACATCTCATGTTTAACTTAATTAAAAGTTTACAACTATATATGTAATGAACTACGATTCAAAATTGCTACAAGCTCACATACTTAATAAAGTTGGACATTGATCCTGTTATTTCATTAACACCCCATTGTCCATAGGTCACAAAAGAATTCCGTTCTAAAATCTAGAAATGTTGAAGACATATGACTTTCACCTAATCACAAAAAATCAAAATAACCCTAATAATTTGAATCGATATAATGGGGCTTTCAGTTTATAGCAATGCTCTGTTGCAATGAACAATACTATAAGTGGATATGAGTTCAAGGGGCATACATTAACGGGAGTTACTAAGCATTTTTACAAGTTAAATAAGTATATAACCAGTCAAAAAGTCCTCTAGGATTAGTGTATTACTGTGTTGCCTTCATCTATATTTATATTAGTTAAAGATGATAGGTATAAGTAATGCTAGACTCTTAGCATGCAATAAAAGGATAGAATTTTACACTATCTTTAGTTATCTTATAAATTTATCCAAGTGTTTGAAATGAACAGATGTATGTCGACTTTTAAAATCTCTGTTTACTTTGCAAGTCGGTTGCTTGCTAACAAAAGGCCGATCGGCAACAACTTTGGGTACAAGCTGAATGCTAGAGACTCGAGCTCGGTAGCTGAGTTGCAGATAACCCATTCAGTCATTTTAGAAGCTTCTTCAGCTTCTATTACCATTTCAAAAAGTGCTTCTATAGTTGCCACGTATAGAATTCCCGCCCATCCAAGGTTCTCATGTTTTATTGGTGGCATGGTTTCTGACAGCTGAATTATCTGATCAGTTATAGAGACGCCTGCAATAAGAAGAAAATCTTAGGGTCTTATTTAATACATATAAAAAAGGTTAATATAAGTTCTCCACTTACCACTCTTGTTTATAGCTCCATCATCAATCAGTTTTTGAAAGGACAACTGAATTTTCATGTATGTCAATATTTTGTAGTGGATCTTTAAATGCTTTTCATTTTAATTTAAGCAATTCGTAATGCTCTGTTTGTATTGATTCAGGCTGGTCCAGATGAAAATTTAAAAGATATTACCTTAAAGATACTGCAAAATAGAGTAGCTACATTTTCGATAACTCATTCAAACTCCCACAATGGTTCATATCCACAGTTGTTATCTCTTGCTTCACTATCCGAAGTACTAAAACGTAAGTTTTGGTCATTTTTCCAAATCTACATTTCTCTACCACATCCACCATACTAACCAAGTGCATCTGCTAATTCAACTGTTTGCAGATACTTTAGGCATTTTGCAAGTTCATTGACGATATTGCAACTGCCAATTTTTTCCCTTCCGCTTGGTACATGGGTTCCAAAAATCAGAGAATCGAATAGACAACCATTGGCGATCTTGAGACAAAACTCTTCTCTTAGTGCAACATTAAATCTGTTTGTGCAAGGTACGTTTTATGCTCATCATATGTCCCACTTTATGTAAACATGAAGTTTACGACTCATATGAATCAGTAGTGCTATTTCGTTTGCGTATGGAATATCCATTTCTCTTTTGTAGATAAAGTTAACTCAATTCCAATTGTCGATGACAATGACTCGTTGTTGGATGTATACTCTCGAAGGTAAATCTATCTTTTTGAATCCTTATCAAGTCAAGGCATTATGTACATGGATTTTAACATTGTTATTGCTACGTTGGTTTGCTTTTGACAGTGATATTACTGCTTTGGCAAAGGACAAAATTTATACACACATTAACCTGGAAGAAATGACTATTCATCAGGCAAGTACCAATTTCTCCATCAGTTTGCCCTTTTTATATCAAGTTAAGTATGAAAAGTTAATCCGGATGAAGCAATTTCGACCCATTCACTTATTTAGTCAATTCGGGATAGGTAAATTTTCTGAAAAAAAAACATGTCAAATGGGTCCAGAGTTACCCAAAGTCTATGATAATACTATGGACAAAAAGTGTTTTGGTTCAACCCGCTCCATTTGGCTTATGCAAGAATTACCTGGTTTGACCCGCTATACAACCCCCACCTCTAGCTGAATCATATGTGCTCTTAACATATGTGGGAAATGGGGCCAAAAAAATAATTTTTGTGGTTGCAAATTTGGTATTCTGTAGCTTTTGTTCTATATTCTTTTTCTACGGAGTCTGTAATTGACGTCTCTCGTAATCTCAGGCTTTTCAGCTAGGACAAGAACCATACTCAACTTATGGGTCAACAGGACAAAGATGCCACATGTGCCTATGCTCCGCCAAAAATTTGATGTGAAACGGCTGTCTCAGACAGAAATGATAGATATGGGCACGCCATGACGAGATACTATCTCCTTGACGTAAAGCCGAGAAAACTTGTCGATACTATCGACTTCGCTGATGGCCAGGAAGTGAGCGGACTTAGTCAGTCGATCCAAAATTACCTAGATAGTGTCACAGCCGCTAACTGTTCTTGGTAATTTGGTGATAAAGTCCATGGTGATTAGCTCCCATTTCCAGACAAGAAGTTCGGGTTAAACTAACAACCCTGACAGCTTCTGGTGTTCGGCCTTTACCTTGGAACATGTCAAGCACTTACTGACATACAGAGCTATGTCGGCTTTCATGTTCGACCGCCAGTAGAGTTTCTTCATGTCGTGATACATCTTGTCGGCTCCGGGATGAATAGAGTATTTTGATTTATGCGACTCGTGCATAATCAACTCTCGGATTCCTCCATAAAATGGTATCCAACTTCTATCTCCAAAGCATAGGGTTCTGTCAGAACGCTTCAAGAAGCCTTTCTCGCTCTCCACCATTCCATAAAGGTTCTCAGTCGGATGGTTCTCTTTCTTCAACGCCTCGGCTTGGGCTGCTAGTATCTGAGACGGTAGTGCCGACCTCGACGACCAGGATTGACCACAGCAAACGCTGCTCGGGTAGTCATGGGCGGGTTTCATCTTGGTGCCATTGATCTGAATGATAACTCAAGAGTTCCATAAGTTCCACATATCATACATCATTAGTCGGAGACGATTTCTATAGACTTCGAATACCGCACGAATATTGAATCAAGATAACAAGGATAATGCCACATTATATCGAAATAACGAAGGCTCGAAACGAGAAATCAAAGGATGCAATTCTATTAGCCATAACACATAGTTTTCGAAGTACAATAAAATATAAAGATAGAGAATAATTGTAGACGATCCTACTAACGAAACTAACAGGATAACTAAGATAAGTCAACATCTCGAACTGGGGACTCCTCAGTTTCAAAATGGTACAACACTATAAATCTAAAGGCAATCTAGCCACAATCTACACGGGCGCCTCTCGCTGATCTCCGAACATCCTCAATCACTCTCCACACTGAGGAAATCTCAATACGCTGGGAGTCGCGATCTCTCCTCAGATCTGCAACCTCTCTCGCTGCAGGTCTCCTACCTGCCCATGGAGCTCTGACATACCCTCTCTCAATGCCATAGTCCTCCTAACAACTGCCCTCAAGTCTCCCCTCAACTCCTCTAGACTAGTCGTCGATACTCTGACTAATCGGTACGCTAAATGACTAAGCCTAACTCCCTGAGAAATAAGTCGCTCTTAAATCAGACCCGTCTCTCCATACTCCGCGGGCTCTGAATCTACCTCTGATGGGGGATCTGAACCTAGTGGGCTGCCTAACTCAGGTGAGTGAGGAGGCGAGACTAAGTCTAACGGCTGCTCTAGTGAATCAGGCTCAGGAAAGGGTAAAGGAGATCCTGGTCCTGGAGAATGCGCGGGACTCTGAATCAGCGAAATATCCTCATCTAGGATATCCTCCTCCTCCTCCTCTGGAGGGTCCACATCCTCATCCTCAAACTCCTCCTCATTCTCATCTACTGAGTGGGAGTCCATGAGTCGACGTCTCTGCGAAGGTGAATCATGTTGTGGTAAAGTAGGGGATCTAGGTCGTCGGTGGGATGGCGATGAAAGAAGTGATGACAGGAGAGAGTGAGCTGATAGGTGCACAGGTGATGATGGGGGTCATACTGACATGCGAGCTGTAGTACGATGGGTAAATCAGGGAATATGGGCTTGTGCTAAAGCCTGATGTAATGTAAGTTGTCGCGAAGAACTGGGACGATCAGATGATGATGATGGTAACTGAGAAGTGGGTGAAGTCTGTGGCTCTGGAATGGCTGATGATGATGAAGCAAGAGCAGGATATCGGACAATCACGTAGGGATCGTACTGGGCGAGAGTCATCAGAGTCCGTGCTGGGCAGGATGCGGCAGCAAGGATCTCCTCTAACACGTCATAAGCTAACGAAGGCATGGTCTGTGACAATGACGTAGGGTAGGTATAAGTGTATGAAAATGACTAATGCTTATAGCGCAATATCACATCAAACATCATACAATCATCACATAATGGCAAGAATTTAAAAATAGTGGATACCACATTACTCAAAACATGCTTTAACAAAACCACATAAGTCCTAATTCGCCATTCTATCATATAACCAATATTTCATATAATTTCCAAGACATACCAATCATTTTGCAATCTCATAATTTTCCAAGCTTAATAATCATATCGCACTTCATAGCATTTCAATAATCATGTTGCAGTTCATTCCATACTCAATTCAAGAGGCTTCGGCTTGGCAGGCTGGCATGCGTCGGTCAAGGATCAAGTTTTATAAAAAGTGGTTATAGTTTAGGTGTTAATAAGTACCTAGTTTTCTATAACCTTGGCTTTGATACCAATATGTAACACCCCCAAAATTTGGTACAGCGGAAGACTTAATCAAGTTTTCGGGGTGCTACCGGATTGGTACACAACACAAGTATAGGAAAACAAGATAGCATAAAACATTCGCAAACCAATCCCATAAATTTAGTTATCCAGTTACATTTATTCCAAACATTTAAAAGTAAGGCCCAAAATAAATGTTTCAACTAATTGGTGTCATGTTTCATTTTCAGTTAAATTATCAAATATTTCAACATTTTCTAGTTACATTTTGATTATTTTACGTTGTATGCATAACGTTACACAAAAACACTTAACCAAAATATCCTAGTGTTGGTCCAAATAATTGATTAAATCTTGATAAAATGAAGAACAAATTCATTAATAATGATGAACAATAATTAAAATATTACTCAATACTACTTGAATACATGATAACATCTTCAACTTCTTCACGAGGATAATTGCGATAAACTATCCCCACTGAGTGGCAATAAACTCTCATTGATCAAAGCTATGCTTAAGAATCAATGAGAGGATGATCCTATCAACTAATACATTTTGTATTATTTTGTTTGTTTAGAATCCATAAATATCCCTATTACAAACATATATATCTTTACTACATTAAAAAGAAAAATGGTCAACAAGTCAATATTGAAAAAATAAAAAGTGAAAAGTGAAATAGTGGAAACTCAATATTCTTGCATGGTAATTATTTAAATTGGAAAATCAACGCGAGCCCATTCATTGTTTCAAATTGAAAAGTGGTCAACAAGTCAATATTGATTTCAACCGTTTGTAATTACATTTTGATCTTTTCACGTTCTATTTTGAACGTTATACGAAACACTTACCACAATATCACATATCATTAATTGTCTGCAGTTAGAAACCGATGCCGCTAGGCACGGGTACTCGCCTATATATATATATATATATATATATATATATATATATATATATATATATATATATATATATATATATATATATATATATATATATATATATATATATATATATATATATATAGGTGAAAAATACAAGTAAACATGTGATGGGTGAGTTGTCATCCACTCTTAGTGGTCCCTCTTCATCTTCCTCTTTTGGAGAAGTGACAATCATCTTTTTAGAATTGTCATAACTAATATTCCCACTTATATGACATTTTTTTGTATTTGTTTGACGTCCTTTTTTGGAAGTTTCCACCTATACTTTTCAGTCTGTTGTAGAGACAGTTTCAGGGAGTTAGTGAGTTATTGTCATCACTCACTGACTCTATTACCTTCTTCTGTGGCTCAGAGATCATTCACTGAGTACCGCCTCGCTGAATGACGAGTCTTTCTACTTAGACTCAGTCTGAACATCCTGAAGGTAACTCATTGAGTGACTTTTCACTCAGTGACTTGTTTGTTTAAGGTTATATGACACTTGGTGAAATTTGTATCAGTGAGTAACTCACTATTTTTTTTAGAGAGTTATGCTATTTTATTTTCAAATCTTGTCAGGGCCAATTGGGTCAAATTTTTTGACCCAACACCTAGCTATAATTATTTGCCGATGTAAAATTCTATCATTATGCACAGGTATTCGTGTAGGTTTAACTAAATGCATAAAAAAATGTGTC
Source organism: Chrysanthemum seticuspe (assembly GCA_019973895.1). Classification (NCBI taxonomy): domain Eukaryota; kingdom Viridiplantae; phylum Streptophyta; class Magnoliopsida; order Asterales; family Asteraceae; genus Chrysanthemum; species Chrysanthemum seticuspe. The sequence continues at coordinate 32,187,712 of BPTQ01000005.1, forward strand.
TAGTAGTTACATGTAGCAAAATTAAAATTTTATTTAATAAAAGAAATTTATGTATTTAATTAATGTTATGTGCTTTTTGTCACTAAACAAATGTTTAATAAATACACCTAACTAGTATTAATATGTAATACTATTACAAATTAAATTCTTATTAGTATTAAATTGAAAATCACATTTAGCTATAATAAATTTTACATTTATTTAATATTCATGCATTTTTGATTAAAAAAAATTTAAATATGTTAATTACACATTAAATGCATATATTTATAGTTTAAAAAAAATGCTTGGAGGGCTTTCATTACCATATCCATTTAACTAATGTTACGTGATTTTTGTCACTAGATACATGTTTTATAAATGCACATAACTAGTATTAATATGTAATACTATTACATTTTTTTTTAATTTTTTTTCGAAAGGCCAAATTAAAATTTTATTTAATAAAAGAAATTTATGTATTTAACTAATGTCATGTGCTTTTTGTCACTAAATAAATGCACCTAACTAGTATTAATATCTAATATTATTACAAATACAAATATGCAAATATGCACACTCGCACATACTTGTCGGAAGTTTTACTGGAAGTATTCTTCTTACTCTCATGTTTATCTCGAGGTAAGGGTATGATTTGTTTATATTTTATTTTTTCCATACCTCGCCTTAACAGGATTGTGTATGTACCTCGCCTTAACGGGATTGTATGTTGTTGTTTCTATTACAAATACAAAATGCAAAAAAAAATCATTAACGTTGATAGAAATGTAGGTAAATAAACTTTTATTGTAGCAAGAAAACGAAATTAATTTTCATAATAAATTCTTAGATTATGACAAAGTTAGCAAATTGGTGTAAAAAGGGACCCACACTAAAATCACCTACCATGTACTTGACCACACCCCAAAAAGCAAAAAAAAAAAAAAAAAAAAAAAAAAAAACACTTTAACAAAAGAACCCGAAAATCAAGCCAGAATATACATTAAATAACTCATATAGCTTATAAAAGGGCAATGATACGCGAGTGTACTTATCATCCCTAGTCCATTAACTTATCATCTCGTGCAAACAACTCGTGGGAGAAGATTTAAATATCGTGTTTTTCTCTTTTGGTTCTTCACTTCACACATATCCTCTTTCACGTTTTCCATTCAAAATATATAAGTTTACTTTATCAATAAAAAAAATATAATAACTAAAGAAAATGCTAAAGATATTATAACACACATAAATTATTTGCAACTTGAGAAAAACAAACTAAAGGTGTGTGTTTGACGTAGATATTTATGAGTACTTCTTCCGTCTCAGAATTATTGTTAGAAGACAAAAATCACAAAATTTAATAAAAGTAAGACTATTATAAATCTCAAGCACTCAAATAGAATATTCTTTCATTAATTATTTTTTTCTTACTTAAAATGAAAAGTATACAATTATACTGAGATACTCTAAAAAGAAAATGTGGACTGTAATTTTGAAACGTAAGAAGTATTTATTAGCGATGAACTTTAAATGTTAGGCTAATGATTTGCACACTCTTATTTTTTATTAGCACACTCCAAACTGTGCTTTAAACAATTGTACATTTATCACATGTGGCTTTTGAAGATTGTAAATTGAAATGTACGGATCAAAAATCAAAATGTGCCAGTCAACACTCTAAATAATCTTTAATGCTAATAGCAAATAAATTTATATATTTTTTCGGAATGTTTATTTTTTAACGCTTCATGAAATAATATTTAGGAGCGTTGAGCATTTAAAAGATGTTTTGCACATTATGATTACACATACAACTACGTTTTCAAACATTTTTATAGAAAAAGCAACTAATCTGCTCACTGTTACCACTCATTACTACTTTTATCAAGCACACCTTAAATGTACCATATTTATTACATGTTTTTAACTTTTAAACACAAGACTCAGGTTTACAAAATAACAAAACTCAAAATAAATAAATAATGACATGATAGTGAGTCTAACGTTTTTAAGATTAAACATAAATTAAAATATCAAGCTAATTCTATATCATATTGTAATTATATAATTCATTTACAATGTGAGTTCCACTAAAATTAAGATACTCGGGTGTGATTTTGACTATCCATCACATTTTTCACAAATGGTAAGAAACCACATGTTAGAGTAACATGTTTCCCTTCTCTATTCTATAATCGCATTTATTTTTAAATTGAAATATCTTATAAATTTTTATAATCTAATTTTACTATATTTTATATTTTTTTCCCACTTTAATTTAATATATATTTTTATATATTTTTTTTAATTTTAGTTTTTTAATTTTTTATTTTGATTTTTTTTTTACAACTTTAACTTCAATTTGAATCAATACAAACTTGATTCATTAAAATTATATACTTACGTTTGACGGGCAAGAGAGTGTGAAGGTTTTTATACATGCGATAATGATGATGTCAATATATAGTTGTGAAAAAGCTACAAAAAACCCAAACGGACAATGCTAACTCTTTTAATAATCGTGTTTTTAAAGTTTATTATTTTGTGACTCAACAAATAAAACTGTCATGTTTAGTTGTTTATTTTTTTTTTAAATACGTAAAAAATATGAAACCATTTAACAAACTATTGATTTGTGCACGAACCAAATCTAAAAAGCCGAGCGTTTTTTCAAGTCACAGTTTGATGATGTGTCGCGAGTCTACTATGCCACCTGAATCCGTACGTTCCGTAGCCTGTTTTATGTGAACAAAAAATGTGTAGAAACCTAATTCAATACGTGCACAATACCTTCAATTATGTGTCTCTTAATTATTTCTTTTTAATTAAAGCTCCCTAAATTTTATCGTAATACTTTCTTTTAAACCTAATTTACCCGCTATGTTACATATGGTAAAAAACTTTTACCGCCAAACCGCCATCACCCATTCACCATACACGTATATTAACCTTTGATTAATTTTTTTGCAAATCCACAAACTTTAAAGGTAAATATCAACTCAACAACACGATTACAAAAAACACGTAACATCAAGCATTAAATCTTCACCCACTCGAAAAAAAGCTCAACCACTAAAAAATGGGAAGTGATTTGCACACTCCTACAATTGATTGACACACTCAAATTATGAGTGTTTTGACATTTATACCCTTACATGATGAAAATAAGTAAAAATAATATGAGGATATAAATATCAAAACACTTATAATTTGAATGTGTCAATCAATTGTGAAAGTGTGCAAATCACTTCTCTTAAAAAATATCGCCGCTACTATACGCAGATACTTGCAAAGCACATGTCCCACCAGTCAACCAAAAGGATAAGACGCTCCATTTATTACACCCCAATCCACCAACTTATCATCTCGTCATATCGTATGCAAAAACTCGTGCTAGTACAAGTATAAATACCATTCTTGTCTCTCCCTTGCTTCTTCACACTTTTTACTCTCTCTCTCTAAAAAAACAAGCTTTCTCTCTCTAGAAAAAAATCGATCAAGTTAACCGGAAGGTATAATCTCACACTCAAACTCACTTTTATATAATTCAATAGGTTCATTATATATTTATATACGTTTTTTTTGTTTGTTTGTTAAATTATGCATATAGTGACTGTGATTATGTGTTTTTGTGTAGTTATAAATTTGTGTAATGATGCTGTTATGCTGTATGTGTGTGAAAATTAGGTTTTGTGATGTGAGATTGTTTTTTTGGTTAAAAATTTGGATAAATGCTGTTTAAACTGATTAAGTTTTGTTTAAGCTGTTTATGTTATTTATTTATGTGTAGAATTTAGCTTTTTTGTGAAAAGTTAGGGTTTAGATGGATAATTTTTTATTTGTGGTGATTTTTTGGTGTTTGATGGTTTTTTTTTTTGTGTGATTTTGTGTTTTTGTATGTACGTGAGGTTAACGGAAAAGTTACGGGTTAAGCTGAGTTTTGGATGAATAATTGTGAGATTTGCGGTGATTTTTAGATGTTTGATGGTTATGTATGGACTGTGTATGAAAACTAGGCGTTTTACGGAAAAGTTAAGGGTTAAGCTGAGTTTTGGATGAATAATTGTGAGATTTGCGGTGATTTTTAGATGTTTGATGGTTATATATGGACTGTGTATGAAAACTAGGCGTTTTACGGAAAAGTTATGGGTTAAGCTGAGTTTTGGATGAATAATTGTGTGATTTGTGGTGATTTTTAGGTGTTTGATTTTTTTATTTTTTTATTTTTGGTTGCAGTATTCGGGTTAGATATTGTTTTTAGCTGAATTATACATAAATAATCGTTTGATTTGCAGGATTTGTGATGATTTTTATGTATTTATGGTTTATTATGTGTGATTGTGTGTTTATAAAGTTTTTTTGTTGATTATGTTTTTGTGTGTTTATATACATTTTATGATGTTGACGTATGTATGTGTATACATTATTAGATTGTGTGTGAAAATTAGACTTTTTGGATGAGCAAGTATGCGATTTTTAGTATATGTGAAGATTTATATGTGTTTGACGGTTCATTTGCGTGATTGTGTGTTTTTTTTTGTTTTTTTTTTGTTTTTTGTTTTTGTTTTTTTTTTGTTTTTGTTTTTTGTTTTTTGTTTTTTTTTTGTTTTTTTTCCCTTCTTGTTTTCGTTATGAATTTGAGTATGTGTATGGATTGTATGTGAAATTTAATTTTGTTTTTAATGAAAACTTAGGGATTTTTATTGCTGAAGTAAAATTTCGGTTTTTGTGTTGGTGATATTCTAGGTGAAAATTTTGACGAAAAATCTTTTGATTAGGATTTGAAGTGTTTGATGGTTAATTAATTTTTATTTGTTGCAGTTTCTGGCAGAGACATGTCTTCTCTCAGCAGAGAGATTGTGTTTTTGATACTTCAGTTTCTAGATGAAGAAAAGTTTAAAGATACTGTTCATCGGTAGGTTTTGATAAGATTCGGTATTTTTTTTTAAAAATTGTATGTGATTTGCGATCGTGGTTGTGTGATTGATTTGTTTGTTTTTTTTTGGTTGTGAAGGTTGGAGCAAGAATCTAGATTTTTCTTCAATATGCGTCACTTTGAGGAATTGGTGATGAGTGGTGATTGGGACAAAGTTGAGAGCTATCTGGCTGCATTTACGAAGCTTGAGGATAATAGATATTCGATGAAGATTTACTTTGAGATACGCAAACAGAAGTACCTTGAAGCCCTAGATAAGTATGTTTCGATACGAATCTTAGTCACGTAAATGTGTTTATTAGTATGATATTGCGTGTTTGTTTTTGTTATTAACTGTGCATCAAGGTCGAAAGCATTTAATGTTTTGTTTCGTTTCACGTTTATATTTTTGGTCTTGAGATCTTTTTTCAATTATGATGTTTGGATCTTATACTTATGATTAATCTGTAGGAATAACGGTACTGCAGCACTTGAAATTTTGGTGAAGGAACTGAAAGTGTTTGCCGCTTTTAATGGAGAGCTTTTTAAAGAAATAGCTCTCCTTTTGACTCTAGAGAACTTCAGGTGTGTAAGATTTAGTTGTGAATTGTTCTAAGTTCTGTTAATTATCACCTATATTGTGTTTTTTTTTAATTGTTTTTCTTACCTTTTTATTTTTATAGGGAAAATGAACAATTATCAAGATACGCAGATACCAAGTCTGCTAGGGGTATAATGCTGGTAGAGCTGAAGAAGTTGATTGAAGCAAATCCGTTGCTTCGTGATAAGATTAATTTTCCGAGCTTACAGAATACTAGACTTCGAACACTTATAAACCAAAGGTTCGAGTCAATATGTAATATGTAACTTTGGAATTTGCTATTCAATTTCAGTACTGAATTTTGATGTTTTTTTTTTTCCGGACACAGTTTGAACTGGCAACACCAGCTTTGTCAAAACCCAAAACCGCACCCGGACATCAAAACGCTGTTTGTTGACCATACTTGCGGACAGTCACAGCCAAATGGTGCACGCACCCCTTCTCCTGTTACTAATCCATTGGTGGGTTCTGTACCAAAGCCTCCAGGTTTTCCACCTTTGGGTGCCCATGGTGTAAGTAAAAATTTCGCTGTATGTTTTAGTGGTTCAAGCTCCAAAATTGAGGTTTCTAACCTTTTTTTTAATGTTTGTATTTTTTAGCCATTTCAGTCTGCACCAGCACCCATGCCTTCACCTCTCACCGGTTGGATGGCAAACCCATCCTCTGTGCCTCATCCATCAGTCTCTGCTGGTCCTATTGGGTTCGCTCCAACTAATAATTCTGGTATGCAATTTATTTCCATCAACCAACTTCATGGGGAGTGACTTGTAGTGCTATATTAATTACAGTAGTAATCTTGAAAAGTGTATCATGTCAACTTATTTTTTTTCTGCATTTACCGTATTTTGCCTGTAGTTGCAATCTTTCTGAATAACGTTTGTTTTCTTGTTTTGTGTCACATTGAAGCTGTGGTAAAGCACCCCAGGACTCCTCCAACTAATAATCCAGCTGTAGACTATCAAACAGCCGACTCCGAACATGCGTTGAAGAGGACGAGGACATTAGGCATATCTGATGAAGTATGACATACTCTGCCTTTTCTTCTATGGCTTATTAACTCGATCAAGGATCGTCTGGACACTTTTTGAATTTTATATTGCTTTGTTGTCAGAATTCTGCTCTTATAACCTTAAGATGTGTGTAAATTCACATTCAAAATATGCTTCTTTGATTAAATCAAGCTAAACCGGAATTAAACATCTTTTTATATTATATAAACAATGGTTTTTAACTATTCTTTACCAATATTTACTTTTGCTAGTAATGGATTATGCATCCATATGGAAGCATTATCTTAAATTTATCTGTTCCAAACTAACTGCAACATTACGGTATATGTTATTGACATGTAAACAAATGCTCAAATACTCTCGTGCATTCAAGTTAAGGCTCTTTTGTGGTCGAACTTGAAATGCGCCTACTTCTACAGTGATTATGGTGGAGGCGAGAGTAAAATTTTCTGTCTAAAAAGGAGAGTAGTTTATAAGTAAACTCGATATCTGAATCTCGCAATTTGATTGATATTAAATGCTGAAGTATCTTTGATGTTCTTTGCAGGTCAATCATATGCCCGTAAATATCTTACCTGTTGGTTATATGGGTCAAAGTCATGGTCAAAGCTCAAACTCATCTGATGATTTGCCAAAGGCTGTAATGATGACCCTAAATCAAGGGTCCGCTGTCAAAAGTATGGATTTCCATCCAGTACAACAAGCTCTGCTTCTTGGTTAGTTCCTACTCCTTTAGATAAAGTTCCACTTTAATGTAGTTTGTGCTTTCAAGAAGTTTTCAGTTCTCTAAATGTGATATATTAATTTACATTCTTGTATATCTTTGCTTTGTCTTGACTGATGTTAGTTGGAACGAGCAATGGGGAAACAATGATCTGGGAGCTGGGTAGCAAGGAAAAACGTGCTCACAAGAATTTCAAGGTTTGGGACCTTAGCGCGTGTTCAATGCCTTTGCAGGTTTGTGTCCAACGCTAGTTTCTATTTTAATTTTTAGAGACATGCTCCTTTCTTTATTATATACTAGAAGGGTACCCGCGCAATGCGGCGGCGGGTACCCGATGACTATTTTGTAGCGAACAAATGTTTTGAGGTGGTGATGTGATGAGATGGTGGTGACAGCGGCGGCGATAAGTATAGTTATATGTGTTTGCTTACCCGTTTAGTGAATTCGTTTCACAACACTTCGAATGTATATGTGTTAGTTGTAAGTGTTTGTTTGGGTTACCCGTAACTTTCACGCGACATCATTATTCCCGCATATAAAAATACCCTCGCAATCTCTTACACGTCAAACACTCCCCCAAAAGTATATGGTTTTGACGAATCAAGATTATATTGATTGGAATAAATGAAATAAATGTTAAAGTTGTAAAAATTTGAATTAAAATAAAATAAACCCACTAAAAATATAAAAACTAAAAACTCATAAAAATATATTAAAATGGATGTTGAATTAAAGAGAATAAAATTTTAGAAAATATGGTGAAATTAGATTATAATATAAATAAGTAGATAAAAAGATATTTTAATTTGAAAATAAAGATGAATTTTTAGTTGAGAAGTGACACATGTCATTTTAATATTTTATAATTGGAGCTCCTTATCTTAATTTTTGGTGGTTAGGAGTTAGGCTTGGAGTTTGTTAGAAGTTAGGCTTGGAGTTTGTTAAGAAGTGACACATGTCATCTCATGATTGGAGCTCCTTATCTTAATTTTACATGCATTATAATATATCTTTCCATAATAAGCAAGTAAAAAAGTCTGAATTTTTAAGCCTTCTAATTTTAGAAGGCCTAAATGCATTATAAAGTAGTATAGATATAGATTCGTTGTAACTTGTAAGCATCTTTGCTTTTGGCTATTGAGTGTGCTGCACTTTGTACTTGTAACAGGCATCGCTGACTAAGGACAATACCGCATCGATTAACCGTGTAACATGGAGCCCCGATGGAGCATTGTTCGGTAAAAAATATTTTCCTTTGTTAAAGTGATGTGCGCATCTGCAAGTATTACATAAAGTAACGAATTGTTGTCAAATTGCATTCTTATCTTGGAACTTCTTCATATAGGTGTTGCATACTCAAAGCACATTGTGCAATTATATTCATATCATGGCGGTGAGGATATCAGAAACCACTTAGAGGTGTGTGTGTGCTCTCACCTCTTTGTTTATTCTACAATAATTGCAAGATATCTATGATTCATATGAGCAAACACCTTTAACTTGTTTTGGTTACAGATTGAGGCTCATGTTGGAAGTGTTAACGATCTTGCTTTCGCATACCCAAACAAACCACTTTGTATTGTGACATGTGGAGATGATAGGCTGATAAAGGTTTGACTTCTACCAATCTGCTTTTCTATAGTATAATATGGTTTTGAAAATCGTTTGTGTATAAGATAAAGCTATCTACAGGTGTGGGATGCAGTAACAGGGACAAAACAGTATACATTCGAGGGTCATGAAGCACCGGTATATTCTGTATGTCCACATTTCAAGGAAAATATACAGGTATAATCAGAATTATTGCCTTAACCGTTTTTTTACTTCTTGTGGAATTTTGGGTAGTCTTTTGGCTTAAATAAATAGTTTATCAGTTTTTTTACTTGGTATTGTAATGAACAACCAAGTAGAATTTATGAAAGTATCTTTTGGTCTATACGTCATTAGGATGAGTAAGAATCAGATCCTCGTGATTAATGTAACCCAGCTATACTTAGTTTATGTGAGAGTATTTTGTGTATTTCGAAGTGAATATGTAATTCAATTCGATCCATGGACAACAAAATCTGAGATCCAATTTATGATTCACTACTATGCTGTTATTTCATATAAAACATTATTTATCTTTTGTTACGGATTGAATAGCAGCTGCTAATGTGTGAATCTTAATGTCTCTGTGTACAAGTTTATCTTCTCAACAGCCACTGATGGGAAAATAAAGGCGTGGCTGTATGACACTTTTGGTTCAAGAGTTGACTATAATGCTCCCGGGCATGCATCCACCAGAATGGCATATAGCGCTGATGGAACAAGGTTTAAATAATTATTTTCTTTGCAATTTTTAAAATTTTCTTATCTGGATTTGGACTTGGAGACATCACCTGGCTATCTATAATGTTAACTAAACTACGTATCTGATGTTATTATCACAACTAATAGGTTATTCTCATGCGGAACAAATAAAGAGGGAGACTCTTTTATTGTTGAATGGAATGAAGGAGAAGGAATTCTAAAGCGCTCATATCAAGGTCTTAAACGATCCGCTGAGGTTGTGCAGTTTGATACTATCAAGAATCGGTATCTTGCTGCTGGTGATGAGTGTTTGATAAAATTCTGGGACATGGACAATGATGGCTTGCTGAAAACACACGATGCTAACGGTGGTTTACCGGTACTCATCAGATGCTTCCACATAGATAACATCTTTTAATTTATTTTTTACTTTTTTATTTCAGAAGTGGAAAAATGGGCGGGTCGGAGGCAGGTTATTTAGATGTGAAATGGGTGGTAGATATAGAAATGGGACAACCAGAAACACTTTGTCCCGATTTGTTCGATTACCTTCTTGATAGTAATCGTTTTTTCATCGAAACTTTATTTGGAGATGTTATGCATCTAACACGTTTGGTTACTCTCACTCTTATTTCCTCAAAGCTCTTTTTTGTTTTGAGCCGTTAGAGATAAAGTTTCATATAAATTAACCCATTCATATTTAGACGAATTAAAATTACCATCTTTACTTTGACTGATTTTTGGTTTTTGATGTATCTGTAGGCTTCACCTTGCCTTAAATTCAACGAGGCAGGATCGCTGTTGGCGGTTTCAACAAATGAAAATGGCATCAAAATTCTAGCTAGTGCTGATGGTATTCAGCTATTGAGAATTATGCAGATTCGAGCTTTATGTGTTGCATCTGGATCTGCAGCTAAGGTAAAATGATTTTTGTGCCTTTGATCTCTGATACCACTTCTCCCTTTCTTGGGTCTATGCTTTTGTACTGAAATCTCTACACATGTACAGGCCCCCACGATGAACATGCTTGGTGCTGCTAACACATCAGTGGGACCAAGTGTCACGGATAGAGGGACAGCAATGCCCTCAACGGTGATGATGGTGAGTATTGTTTCCTGGGTTCTGCTCTTTACTTTCCTGGGTGTGCTTGGTTGGTAGAAAAATAAAAGGCGATGGAACCACAAACTGAACAGATCTGATTTTGGTCTAAAACCCATTGAGTCCCTATCTGGACTCTGAACCAGTTAAAAAGTTTGGCTTTTCTTTAATTTAAAAAAGATAAACCCAAATTAAAGTCGTTTCTATTTTAAAAAATAGCCGGGTTTGGCTATGGTTGCACTGAACCGGGAACCAAATTGAAAACTGGGTATTGAAATATCTAGAATGATGATCCCTGTTTGGTTCTTTACTTATCTCATCGTAGATTTTATTGCATATATATGTTTCAAAGTTGTGCTCATACTGTTAATGTTTTTTCATGGGTCGTGCTTGTAGAATGGTGACAATCCGAGTCCAATTGATGTAAAACCCAGAATTGGAGACATCACAATGGAAAATTCTGAAACATGGAAATTGACCGAAATTACAGAACCGGCACAATGCCGTTCCTTGAGGCTTCCTGATAATACAGCTTCAGCAATGCGGGTATTTTCTGCACTTCAGCTTTTATAACTTGTATATTAGTTAGGATATATTACATGTTTGCATTTATCATCTTCACTGTTATTGTTTTTATTTTTCCGCGCTAGCTTTTTTATTTTATCACTGTTCTAGGTTCTGCGTAAGTTATAATTTTGTTATCATCAGATTGTAATATTGTTGCTAGTTTAGTTGTTATAATTATTCTTGAATACAACAATAGTCAGAGCCAAATTGCTAATTTTAGTTAGTTTTAGTTCTGCTGAACTCGTGCTGATCACTTTCTACCCGGGATCCATCATATAGGTTCCAAGGTTGATTTACACAAACTCCGGACTTGGCATATTGGCTCTGGCAGCTAACGCTGTCCATAAATTTTGGAAATGGACAAGAAATGACCGCAATCTAACTGGGAAGGTATTTATGCTCACATACAAAATAATACTCTTGAATGTTAACCTAAGTTATTTCTGACACTTTCTTTGCCTCTTTAGGCTACTGCTAGTGTCATACCTCAGTTATGGCATCCAACTAGTGGTATAGTAATGACGAATGATATCAGTGATGCAAACCCCGAAGATGCAGTTCACTGCATCGCATTATCCAAGAATGACTCGTACTCCATGTCTGCTTCTGGCGGCAAGATTTCGTTGTTCAATTTGATGACGTTCAAGGTAACATGTTTTTCATCATGTTTATTAACACCGTTTTCATCTTTTCAATAATACCTGGCTGTAGAGCTATATTCTATGCATAGCAAGCACTTAAAGGAAAATTGCTACTCACATCCGAACATATCCCTAGTTTTTGTTTAATTCTACTAACGGTAAATGGTGTATGCTTTTCGATAGAGGGGTAAAAATGGGCGGGTTGGGTAACAAGTGAAAACAGGTTACTTTCTACTATGGGTTCAAATAGGTAGGTTGGGTCGACCTAAACACTTTTTTTCCTTTTTTTTTACTTTCTTGAAATAATAGTGGGTCTAATAGAAATTAATAATAATGCAATAGAAAAACTAAATCTATTTTAACAACATGCTAGGATTTTTACCAGTGATTTGCGAGGCTATATGCATTAATAATAAGCTTGGGTGACTTTTGACCCATTTAGCCAATCTTTTGATTTCACCGGGTTGACAACCATAACTTGTGTCGACCCATTGTTGAATAAATGGTCAAAAGTCAAAACCTCTTCCTCCACGTTTTGACATTCTCTTATAAAGCCACTTTTTTTTTTTTTTTTTTTTTTTTTTTTTTTTCCTTATACCCCCTCTGGTGCATACCTATGCAGAGTCTGGCTACAGTCATGCCCCCACCGCCGGCAGCAACATTTTTGGCATTCCATCCAGTTGACAATAACATTATTGCCATAGGCATGGAGGACTCTTCTATCCAAATATACAATGTCCGACTTGATGAGGTAGTTCTTTCACTCGTATTTCAAAATAACTCTCCTCATGTCTGTTAATAAGTGAAAAATTGATGTTTATTATTTATGTGATCAGGTGAAAAAGAAGCTAAAAGGCCATAACAAACGGATAACAGGTCTTGCTTTCTCGGATGTGCTTCATGTGATGGTATCTTCTGGTGCTGATTCTCAGGTAAGAGAAATTAGATGATCTTTTGTGTTTATTTTGTTAATTTTTTCTCAACAGATGGTTTTTGTTGTATTGTATCCCTGATTTAGTCGACTACATTTAGCTATGCTTAATGAAGCGGTGTCATGGTTAGTAATACATTTTACTCTCTATGCAGTTGTGTGTTTGGAATACAAGCGGATGGGAAATTCAAACAAGTAAACAGTTGCGAATTCCAGCAGGGCGTGTTTCTTCTCCCCTTGCTGAGACCCGTGTGCAATTTCACAAAGATCAGACACACTTGCTAGCTGTCCATGAAACTCAGATAGCTGTTTACGAAGCACCCAGACTGGAATCTCCAAAGCAGGTCTGTATACGAAACAGTGAATTTCAACAAACTTGGATTACTTTGGCATCTAAAACTGCTTTTTGTCAGTAATAAGCTGCATACTTTCGTGGATAATAAACTAGCAATAATCATAAAAGTCCTAAACTTATAACCAGAATCTGGTCTCTATTCAATAGAAATCTATTTACGTTTATGGGTTAATTAGTTTACTTAAAGTTAAATTAGTGTTTTTTTGCTCTTCTAATTATTTATTCGGTCAAAGTTTCTGATGTAAGTATGTCATCCATTTTCTTTGAACAGTGGTTCCCGCCAGAGACAAGCGGCTTGATCACCGATGCTACTTATTCATGCGATAGCCAGTCCATATTTGTTGGTTTTAAGGATGGAAGTGTTGCTATACTTGCTTCATCAACACTCACGTTGCGATGTAGGATCAGTTCAACTGCTTATTTGCCAAACAATCCAAAGTAAGTAGTTCTTGGATCAACACTCAGCTTTTGATGTCTAGACTATTTATTAATATCATCTTATTTTGCAGTGTAAGAGTGCATCCACTTGTGATTGCTGCCCATCCACATGAAGCTGATCAATTTGCACTCGGACTTAGCGATGGTGGTGTGTGTGTACTCGAGCCACTCGAGTCGGAAGGGAAATGGGGCACCTCACCAGCGCTAGAAAATGGTGCTGGACCAAGCGGCACAACTCCAGTTGCAGTAAGTACAGCTGATCATGCACGGAGATAACTTAAACTTTTTCGAGTAAGATGCAAAAGATTAGATACAACAGTTTAGAGGATGATCAATTACAGCTTATAAGGGTAGTTTGAAGAGTAAAAACAAGAGGGATATTAGACATTTTGCTGTTAGCGTTACAGATTCAGGAATAGAAAGAGTTGGTTTTTATGGTGAAAAGGTTATGAACCAGAACAATGTTTTTTTTTTTTGCTTAATTTTTGAAATTGGAAACGCTGACTAATCTTTTAGGCCTTGAGGTTTCTTTTATTTTTTTTCTTTCTGTTATTGTTATTTCAGATATATGCTCATCTTGTTATCCACCTATTTGTTATTGTTTTGGTGCTATGACTTGAGAAAAGGTTTTAGCACCGGTCTATCCTATATTTGATCTCGCGTGCTCTTGGTCTTATGCATATTTGTTTCATATCCTGCCATGTAGGGCTGAGCATTCCGACCGTTCCGATCGACAAAACCGATCGGACCGAACCGAAACCGACCGGACCGAAGGACCGGCGGTCCGGTCTCGGTCCCCATTTTTACCTTATTTCAGTCTCGGTCCGGTCCGACCAAAAAACAGAAAATTTTGCCTATTTGGACCGGACCGGACCAGACCGACCACATTCAGTCTCGGTCCGGTCTGACAAAAAAGCCGAAAATTTTTGCCCATTTAAACCAGACCGACCACATTCGGTCTAGATCCCGGTTTTTACCTTAATTCGGTCTTCTGCCTCTTTTTGGTTTCTATCTTTTTATGTTGATATTTGTCACCCTTGCTTGGTTTTCATTTTTTATGTGTTTTATGTTTCATAGCTTCTCTTGCCATGTGTTGTGCTTTCATATATTTTTATGCTTTGTGATGATACGTAAAATCACGGGTCTCTTGGAGTCAAGTCATGTGGACTTTTAATCACAAGAGTATTTCATGACTTCACCATCATTTAAGGAATATGCGATTAATACGAAGAGAACCTACTTTTAATATTATCCCGAGGGATAGTTAAGGTTGTTAATTTCTCGGATGGCGATTCCCCTAAGGTAACTTCATATTATATATGTAGTTTTACACCACAATTCCGAGTTGGAGTTGAAAGATTTCGTTTGACGGAATAATAACTTGCTCGAGATATTTTCCTCACATTTATGAGAATTCTTGTACATGACTTTTTTTAGTGATTTTTCCCATGCTTGTCTATATTCTTTATAGCCAATCGAAGGGAGATAGTAGATTGAAGAAGTGGAGAAATAGAGTGTCCTCCGATCCTCCCGTATCCTTTGCTATTTATAGTACTTTTAAAGATAGGATACATGTGATCAAGTGGAGAATAAAATCTTTAAGCCAATATTCATAGATTCGAATATCAGATTTGTTCTCCAAGTTGGCCTTCAACTTGGAACCATGTGCATGCATTGCCTTCAACTTGTACCCATGTATATGCATGTGATTGATATATCAATATATCATTATATCTTATTATTTATTTTGGATATCCCATCAAGCCCTCGAGACTATGTCATGTTCATAAAATGAAGAATGCATAGTCTTTGATTGTTTCTCCATATTATCAACTTTTTTTTTTTTTTTTTTTTTAATTATTATTATTTTTCAGGGCCATCCTTGAGGGTTCACAAGGTGAGTGACCGCTCAGGACTCCAAAATTTTTATTGCTAATATATGCGTATGAACACATAATTTTTTGTGACAAAATAATACTTAGATGCGAGAGTATCTTATAAAAGGCGACACTTTACAGTGTCCTCTCGACAGAGTTTTTAATTTCATCTAGAGCCCTAGAAATTTCGTATGGGATAGCCCAACCGAGTACTTTAATGTTACCTTTGTATCCTTTTCCCATCAAATTACATCCGATGTATAAATAGTATTATAGTATACTTTAGGATATATATAAAGCAGGTAATGATTACCCCTATAGTAGCTTAAACAGATGTTGGCTTTTTATATTTCCAGGGGCGGAGCTATGTATGGTCCACGTGTGGCACGTGCCACATACAATTCCATACGACGAAGCGTAGTTTTCATTTGAAATTTTGTGATTTTTTAAAAGTGCTATACCCATTTTAAAGAGATGCACCACATAAATAAATAAAGATAGAAGAGAGACATGTTTTGAGTGTTTTTATAAGGAAAAAAATTACAGTAAAATATATAGAATTGTTTGTTGAAGAAGATGAACAGTAATGTTCATTAAATAATGGGCATGTACTTGTTTGCTTCATGTTGGATTTTTTTGTCCGTATATAGATGTGGTGCATAGGGCATAGGCAATAGGAGCTAATTGAATTTGGTTTATACAGTAATATATATATATATATATATATATATATATATATATATATATATATATATATATATATATATATAGGGAAGGGATCCGGTAAGAAGAAAAACTAAAATGAGAAGAATAAAAAGGATTTCTAGCCACACATTTCAAATAGGAGGGAGAATTTTAAGGGGAGATGCATCTAATTTTGTAGGTGCATCTAAAATGAGTGGTTGTGGTTTCTTCTTATCATTCTTATTTTAATTTTTCTTCTCATTTGATCCTAACTCTATATATATATATATATATATATATATATTGTGTGGGCCGTTGAAATTGCATCAAATATGTGTGGTAAAAGAATAAGTTAGTTTTGGTTAGATGTTATAAACTCCGTATAAACTATAAGTTAGTTTTGGTTTAGATGTTCAAAAAAAGTTTTGGTTTGTCTTCTTTTTTTCATTGGGTAATTTTTATTTTAGTTAGCTTGTTTAATTGAGGAGATGACTTGTATTGTATTTTTCGTTTTTCCCATTTGCGAGGTCTTAAATATATTATTGCCTTTTCTAAAAGAAATATGAATGGCAAAAGAATTATAAATAAGTCATATAAGTTAAAATGAAGCCAACTCTATTTTAAACAAAAAACGTACAAATATACAACATTCCTTCTGTGGAAAACTAGAAGGGGGGTTGAATAATTTTACCAATTTAAAACTCCCTTTTAAATATTTAGATCGACTTATGTCAATCTATTTGATTGTTTATGTTGGACGTTGATAGATATATATATAAACGTGAAATGAAAGATAAAGAGTAAGAAGCACATCACCACGACACAAGTATTTATAGTGGTTCGGCTACAAGGACACCTTCCTTGCCCTACTCCACTCCCCGAGTCACCTACTCGAGAGTTCGTAAACACTACACCAACTCCTTATGGCGGAGAAGCCTTCACAACGTCGCTTAACCTTTTTCCGGTACAAAACTAAATACCGAGTTCTTTCACACCAAGGCGAACCACACCTAACACAACGTCGCCTACCCTTTATACGGTGCTAGGCTAACCACCGAGTTCTTTCACACCTTAGGAGAACTAATCCTTCACAACGTCGCCTACCTTTTATTAGGTACTAGGCTAAGTACCTAGTTCTTTCACACCTTAGGTGAACTATACCTTCACGACACAACACCTAATCTCAAGGAGATCTACTCCTTGTTACAACACCATCAAGGATATCACCATCCTTGTATATAAACAAATACATATATGTATAACGATGCACCTCATCGATTATACGACCTAGGCATTCTTCCCAAATGCTACTTGATTTGATTCTTTGGCATCCTTCACTAATGCCTTTGACACAATGCTTGGCACCCTTCACTAATGCCTTCATCTTGACACCTTTAGCATCCTTCACTAATGCTTTGACACGAATGATGAGCACCTTTCACTAATGCTTTCATCTTGACACTTTCGGCATTCTTCACTAATGCCTTCAACCCAACATCTATGGGGAAAGGAAGAACTATCAACAAGATAACCTTAGTAGTCTTGATGATGACGAAGCATGGCAACTCATGGACTTTAAGTTTGCACGTCTTCAAGAGGTGGTGATCTTTCCTTTAGGAGGAACCTAGTAGATCACACAAAAACAAAAGACAAACTACATAGATCACTTAGATCTGAGGTTAGAGGGTTAGAATACTTTGGGGAAGTTTATGTAAAAAGCACACATAGAGAGGAAGAAATGGCTCTCTATTTATAGAGGAAATTCTCTTCTGTTTCCCCGGATCCCACGGATCCCTACCACAAGGGATCCGGCTAGCACAAAGCTAGGGATCCGTGGTCCGCTCCTCTTTGCCCATGGGTATTTTTGGTTAAGGGTCATGGGTCATGGGTTATGGGTTGATCTATGGTTTTCTTTCTAGATACAATGTATCTTAAGGATACAATGAACTTGGTTAGGTGGCATATATAAAACCATGGGTTATGGGTCAAAACCATTTGCTAGTATTTACCCTTTTAGTATATACTTGTATTTACCCAATTTAGCATACACTTAGTTTTTACCCATTTTAGTATACTTAGTTTAAGTATATGTTTAACCCAATATGTAAACACTAGTTGTTGTACATATGTATCTAAATCATAAAATCACTTATACTTGTTTTAGTGTTTTATGTGAGAGCGTAAGTGTGTTTAGAAAACTATTAACTCAAACTATTTACGTACTTTATTTGTTTCGTTAAAATGATTTTATATTTGTTATCGACAAAACATTAGAAGATCGTAAAATATAAATAAACGTTTTCACGGCTTATTTGTATTAACAACCTGGATTTCACTTTTGTTCTATTTGTTAAAAAAGTTGCGATTTTAGTCCAAAATGCATAGTTTGGTTCCACTTTCAGTCCAATTCCGTTGATTCCGTCAAATATAGTCGTTAGCACCTATATGAATTAGTAAAGTGAGGGTAATTTGGTCTTTCTATGTTATTTTTTATTAGTTTTTTTTGTTAACTTAAAAACCCTCCCCTATTTAATACATAACACTAAACAAATTATCCCCATTTAAACACACACCAACACCAAAAACGTATCCCATGCTTAGATGCAGAGAGTGCAACTCAGTAGGAGTAATCCATACTTCATGGACGCCATTCAACCCAGAAAGACGTTTCTGGTGTTGTTCTAAAAGGGTGAGCAATGAATCCTTTATTTTTTGCACATTTTTTCAATTTGACCTAATTTTGCAATTGCAATTTGTTTAGATATCAAATCATGGGTTTGTTGATTGGTATGATCCACCTATGTGTCAACGTTCTACGACATTGATTCCTGGGTTATTAAGATCAATTAATCAGTTACAAGGTGTTGTTGCTCAAAATCGTGTTGAATCAAGAAGGTTGAAGCTGTTGTTATTGTTTAGTTGGGTTTTTTTCATTGTAATTTATTTTGTTAAATGATGTTAGGGATCAGTTAGTTGGGAATGTAATGGTAGTCTGCTGACTTTAAAAGTCTTATGACTTTTGACTTTTGAATGTAATGGTAGTGAAGATGAAATAAAGTTGTTGTTGTTGTGATGTTAATGTAATGGCAGTGTATTTACTCAATGGTAAATGCTACCTGTTTTGGTTGGTGAAGTAATGGAAGTGTGTTTGTATTGAATTATGTTAGTTATATTTGACATACCAAAAGAACAAAAGTCATGCAGACTTGTGAACACCAACATAACAAAGTTTACATACCAAATTCTTACTAGTTGACATACCAAAGTCAAACAAACAAAGTCTTACATAGTTGACAGACCAATAAAGTCTTACATAACCAAGTCTTACATAACAAAGTCTGAAACAAAGTACCCTAATAAAGTTTGACAAACTAGAGTCAAAGATAACAAAGTTACCAATATTCAGTGACACAAAACACAAAAGTCAAACATACCAATGTCTGAAACATCAAGTTTATTCCTGAACCATTTTACCTTTACCATTTTAAGTATTTTTTCTTGGTGATTTCCAGGTTGCAGTAGGCCTAACAGTTGGTGCAGATGGCCTTGCAAGATTCTTTATGGGTGATTGACTGCTTGCAGAAGTTTTTGTCATTCTTGGCCTAACAAATGGTGCAGAAGGGCTAACAGTTGGTACTGGTGTGTTGACAGATGGTGCCGATGGGTTGACAGATGTTTGTAAAGGGTTGGCAGTTGGCCTAACATTAGCAGATGCTTGAGATGGGTTGACAGATGTTTGTGAAGGGTTGGCAGTTGGCCTAACATTAGTAGATGCTTGAGATGGGTTGGCAGTTGGTCTAACACTTGCAGATGCTTGTGATGGATTGACTGTTGGCCCTCTCTGACCTTTGCAAGATCTTTTGTTATGTCCTGATTCCCCACACTTTTTGCAACTAATAGTCTTCCCTTCTCTACTTAACTTCCCATTTTTTACCATACCATCATATAACTCAGCTGTACTTTTCTTCCTCTTTTTTCTTGGTCTACCAACAGGAGGGTGATAATCTGGTGGTGTTAGTGTGATTCGGCTTGGTGACTTCTCCCACATGTCAGGTCCTCTACAAGGATTTATCTTGAACCTATACATTTCTTGCCAAGTAGACAACCAATAACACTCACTCACCCATAACTCAGGTAGTCCAGGCTCCATCCCATTGTTTGCCATGTCCTAGATACTTGCCACTGCATGCTTGCATGGCATTCCTGTGAGCTCCCACTTCTTACATGAGCAAGTCCTCTGATTCATGTTTACAACACACTGCTCTCCAAAATGACCAGATACTTGATATAAATCTCCTCCATTCCATGTAACAATGTATTGTGCAGCCTCCTTTTTAATGTGATTGAAAATCTTTGTGGCATTAGGTGTAAGAGGTCCAGTACTCTTGTTGATATTTTGCTGCACAATGACTATCCTTTTCATGAGATAGTGTCTAATGAATTCCAGGCAAGTGATGATGGGCTTATCCCTGCCATCTAATAGTTGCTTGTTGAGAACCTCACACATATTGTTCAAGAGAACATCACAATTAGGTCTCCCTGAAATGACAATATCATTGATAGTGCATTACTTAAACTGTAATATCAAATTACATTAAACTGGTTCATATTCTTAAACTGCATGACATTAAACTGGTTCATATTCTTAAACTGCATGACATTAAACTGGTTCATATTCTTAAACTGCATGACATTAAACTGGTTCATATTCTTAAACTGCAATATCAAATGACATTAAAATGGTTCATATTCTTACCAGAGAAATGAGACCTGGACCAATGGTGAGGTGGAATCAACTTCAGCCAATCATAAAGCTCCTTATTAGCTCTTCTAAATTCTTCCATGTTTTTTTCAAAAGACTGCACAGTAGTGGATGTTGCACACCTCCACAACAGATCTTTATATTGTTTCCCCCTCCATGATAATTTCATGTTGTCATAGATATGTTTCAAACAATATCTATGTTCAGCTGCTGGGAACATTTCTTGTAGAGCATGTATAAGCCCCTGTCACAAAAGTGAAGTTATAATAGATGCAGACCATGAATAATTGTAATAGAAGTGAAGTTAGAATTTCTGTCACAAAAGCAATTACCAAGTACCTTTTGTCTATCTGTCACAAAAGTGAAGTTAGAATTTCTGAACAGCTCCAAGTCATCTCCTAAGCAGTCTAGAAACCACCTTCAAGATTCTTTGTTTTCAGAGTCAACAACTGCATAAGCCAAGGGGTATATTCCATTATTTGGATCAACCCCTACAACAGTCAATATATGTCTTGGATATGGTCCAGACATGAAACACCCATCCAGACCCAAGAGATCTCTCTTTCCAGCTTTAAATCCACTTTTTAGACATCCCAAGCAAACATAGATTCTTCTGAATTGCCTTGTGTTACTAGCTACATCACATGTTCTTTCCACATCAAACTTTATTGTAGTGTTTGTATTTTGAGCTACCAATTCTAAGGCATAATCTTTTAACCTAGCATACTGTTGGTTGTAATCTCCAGAAACCCTCTCCTGTGCCATCTGTTTTGCCCTAAAAACTTTTGCTTTTGAAACCCCAACTTTAAATTTCTTTTGTATTTGGTCTTTCAAAGCAGCTAGGGGTATCTTGGGGTTTGGTTTTATTGATTCTTCTACTATTCTGGAAAGAAACTTAGCTGTACACTTTCTCACATTTCTTGTTTGTAAACATGTATGGGTATCCTCAAAGATTTTCACATACCAAGTTTCTTCCTTTGATCTTGAACAGTGTAGCAGCCATTGACAAGAGTGAGAATCTTTAACATTTACTTTAGGTTTACCACCTTTTTTTTGTGGACTAAGGGTATCTGACCCAGTTTGTGTTTTTTTTGTCTTAAGCTTCTTGGACTTATCAACATGTGATCCACTTGGTCCACTAGGCCCAAACTGAGATGCATTCTCATTACTAAAAATAGGAACATTTCCTCTACACTCAGCCCTTACCCTGGTTTTATCATTCTTTGTCAAGTATATGTCTCTTCTTGTATCAACTGAAATTCTAGTAACCATCTCCTTTATCAAGTCTTTGTTACCAAAACTTTGCCCAACATAAAAGTTTTCACTGTAAATCTGCCCATCAACAGGTTTGTGTTTTTTTTGTAACTTCTTTAAGGCTCTTTTCCTATTACACTCTGGATCATCTGAGTCACTAGCACTTCCAAAATCATCCAAGTCTTCTTCTAAAGATGGGTCATCTTGTTCAACTGGTTCATCTTGGGCCACATTACATCCTACCCACTCAGCATTAGCATCAGTGTGCTTCCTAAAATCTTCCATATCTACCTCAACATCATCAATATTATTCTCTAATTCAATATCAAATTCACTGTCATCACTATCAGAACCCTCCTCACTAGCATCACTCTCTTGACTGTGATCACTAACTACACCATCTGTCTCATTTGGTTCACTAACATTAGGATTATCATTTGGTTCACTAACATTAGGATTATCATTTGGGTCAGTTTGATTAGACATAGCACTTGACTCCCCCATTTCAGGTTCTAGGTCACAAAAGAATGGATTAAAGTCATCTCCTAAGTCAGGATTCTCATTTGAGTCAGTTACTTTAGGCATATCAACTGGGTGTATAACATACAACTCAATGATTTTAAACCTATCAACATACTTTATCAACTCCAAGACATCACTATCATTGCTTAATACATACAGACCAGTATCTAAATTGCCATTTGGAATCTTATAACAATATTGCATAGATGGATTGTGATAACCTAAGCCTACTAACATACTTTTTACCTCAACTACTGAAAACCCATCTGCATCAATTTGATCAAACCAATTTACCCTTCCACCATTGTAGACACGATTTGGTGAACTAGTAAAGGAACCACCATGGTGTATCTCTAGGGAAAAAAACTTGCAAATTTCCCTGTTGCAACAAAATACATGATTTATCAGTCTACATTGACATATATGTACAAAACATTAAACCCCTAACACAACCTAAACCATAACTTGCAAAAACAAATATAACTTACTGTATACACGGTATGGATCAAATGTACGACCATCAGGTCTCAAGACCCATTGGCAAAGCAACATTTAGGGTTCTTCTCAGCTTGCAATTAGGGTTTTTTTTCAGTTCGTTCAACTATGAGGATGAAAAGTGAAATGGTAGTTTTGTTGACTTTTCAAGTAGTAATACACTTTCATTTAGAGGGGAAAGTTAAAGGACGAAGATACCCTTGTGTAATTATAATAAATTAATCAATCCCTCATGTGTTTCTGATAAGGTTTTAAAAGGTACCATTTTGAGGGGTCGTTTTAGCACTTATTTGATCACTTTTGTATCCATTATTGCTTAATATCGTTCCTTTTCACTTTTTAGGTCTCTTGAAGGAAAAATGCTAGAATGGCACTTATTTGGATGAAAAGGCGCGAATATACGAAGAAAATGGCCAAAGTCAAAATCGAGACACTCAAAGCTGCTGAAAATAGAAGGCGACGGCGTCACTGCTTAACTGCGACGCCGTCGTAGGATTTTGTGACGGGCCAGAAGACAAAACTCGTATTTTCAAGAGACGGCGTCGGGCTTTAAAAGAGTAGACCGTCGCAACTTAGACGGCCTAGATGTGACCCAGATGGCGTCAGAAGCTGAAGAGGATGGCGTCACAGGCATAAGGTGACGCCGTCGCAAGGTTAACGTGGCCAAGACGAAACCCTAATGACGGCGACACGACGGCGTCACGAAACATAAGGTGACGTCGTCGCATATGTAATCTTATATATAGAATCCGAATTTTTCAGTTTTAAAGAGAGTCTTTTTGGTGTGAAAACCTAAAACCGAACCTAAAGTGTCTTGTACAGTATTTTAGGTTTCTAAACCCTATTTTACATCAAGATAAGTATTTACTTCATCAATTCAATTATGTCTTTGATTATTTGTGTGTATGCTTGCATGTTCTCCATGTCCGGCTAATTTATTTGTGTGTTTGCTTAGGAAGTATGAAACTTAATTATTGAATATTGATTGGTTGTTTCTTATCTTAGTTGATTAATGATCTAGTAGTGCAATAGGTCATTCGTTGTGTACTTAATGCTTGATTCATCTTTGTGAACCTTAGAATATGATTACCTGAGTAGTCGTAGGCTAAACCATCCGAAGAGTGCCTTAGAGTAAGAGTTTATCATCCCTACTGGGTTTTGTAGACGAGACCCTTTGGTAAGTTCAAAGAGTTAGGGAGAAACGCATACCCTACAACTTTAGACACACAACGCAACTAAGAATAAGGATGTGACAACTCAACCATCAATAGGAGATAATTAAGGAGTAGTAAAACCTAAGTAAACACATCTTTAAACTATCATACGAATACACATAATTTAGACATAGACTCCCACAACCTTAGTTTAGATAATTAGATAATAGTAGAGTAATCGGTAGAAATACCAACCCCCCAAATCCAATACCCGAGATTCGTACCTTTCAATTTCATAAAATATAAAAATACAAAAAAAATAATCTTCCTCAACCTCAACCTTAGCGTAGTAACTTCTCACTAGCATTCCTATTCCCCTAGAGAACGATATCAATACCCGTGGCTTACCCTGATTACTACATTACAACGATTAGGTCCACTGCCTAGGGTGTTATAAAAGTTGCTCGAAGAAAAGGAAGTTTCCTTGACCCCGAACGACGCGTGTAGCATTATCAAGTTTTTGGAGCCGCTGCCGGGGAATAGAATAGCTAGTTAGTAGTCCAACTCGTTTAGGTTCTTTGCTTGATTCCTATCAAGTAAATTTTTTCTCATTTTTTTAGCTTTCTCTTAGTCTATCCCCCTTCTTCGTGACCTTTGTTCGTAACCCCATCACTTTTCATCATGGAGGATGATAACCAACCACCACTCATCAACCCACCACCAAATGACCCGCCAAGAGCCCGTACTCTTGGTGAATACTCAAGACCAAGCCACCTAGGCTATAGGAACACCATTGAGCTTCCCAACCAAGCCCAAACTACGGCCCTGCGATCCGACACCATCCGGTTGGTGCAAAACAGATGTGCATTTCATGGACTTCGTTCCGAAGATCCAAATCAGCATCTGAGGGATTTCCTCACAATTGTCGATTCCATCGACCTTGATGCTACTACTTGGGAGACCACGCGCCTGCGTCTCTTCCAATTCTCTCTACGGGACCAAGCTAGTAATTGGCTTGAGCGACTTCCCGCCGGCTCCATCTCAAGTTGGGATGATCTTACCTCTCGCTTCCTTGCTCAATTTTTCCCACCGGGGAGAACCACTAAGCTTAGGAATGACATCTTGATGTTCCAACAACGTCAAGGTGAATCTCTCTACAAAGCATGGACCCGATTCAAGGACTTACTTCATAAAGTCCCTCATCACGGCATTGATCTTTGGCTCCAAGTCCAAATCTTTTATGATCATGTCAACTTCCCCACTAAGCGATCCATTGACCAAGCGGCCGGTGGAAAACTTAGTGATCTCACCGCGGAAGAATCATGGGGTATAATAGAGGACCTTTCCCTCTACGATAACGAAAGTTGGGATGACCCCCGTGAGCTACCTAAAATCGTCAAGGCAATCTCCTTGCCTTCCATCAACTCACAACCTTCCGACCGTAGGATGATCGAACTTGAAGATCAAGTTAACTTCCTCATGAGTTCTTACGAAAATCCTAAGTCTTCACACCATATGAACAAAGTTTCTTCCTCGTGCGAGCCGTTTTGTGATCCTCATAACACGCGCACCAGCACCCGATCCCCCGAACATGCTTCCGTTGACTACGCATCCTCGCGTATTAATGGAACGGGAGGAAGATTCCCTACAATACCCGGACCTAGGAATTTCAATGAAACCCGTGAGGCATGGAAAAGCAAGCCCGACTTTTACTGGGGACAAACCAAAGAATTCACCTCCAATGATTTCTCATGGCCCCCACCTAACGGTCCTAACCAACAAAATGTCGAAGGGATGTTGCAAAACCTAGTTACATCCCAAGAAACCCAAATGGCTAAGCTTTCGCAACGCTTTAACCATCAACAAGCCGAGATGGATAGGAAAATAGACAACCTTTTGAAAGCCATAACTAATAGTGATAAGAAGGTTAGTGCTATCTCAACTCCCGAGCCTTCAGGTATAGAGATTAAGGATCCAAGCAAGCTAATTAAGCACGTCCAATTCGTCAATACCATCGCCTTAGTGAAACCGGATAGAACAGATGACGAAGAAGACCAAACGCTTGTGGATGATGAAACACCCGAGGAAGTAGATGAAGTAGACATTGACTATTTCAACAAATTTCCTACGGAAGAAGAACTATCCCGCCACCCTCACTTAGTGCGTGACCTCCGTCACATGTATGTTAGGAAAAGCCCTAGAATCAAGTTTGGGAACCCTTGGAATCTTAACATACCATGTTGTATAGGACACCTTTTTGTGGCAAAGGCCTACATTGATCACAAATCCCCAATTAACATAATGACTAGCACCTACTACAATTGGATAATGAAGAAGCCTATCCCAACTAGGCAAGACCCCGATAATCCTAGTGATAAGTGTAATTTTCTTGGTAGAGTTAAGGGATTGCCCGTCTATGTAGGTAGTTTCACGTTCCCTATGGACTTCATAATTGTGGATGATATTAGCACAGCCATAGACCCTAGCTTGTCCCACGTTATTCTAGGAAAACCTTTCATAGAAAGCACTGGGATGACCTATGACCCCTCGTTAGGAGTAGTGCGATTTAAGGATGAGACCGACGACATAGCTTACCAAATGCCGTTTAAGATTGAGAAGTTTTCATCACTCTCTAATGATGAAAAGGAACTTAAAATGTCGGTCTATTACAGGAATGATGAGGATAGGGAAAAGGGAGTAGATTATGTTATGGCTAAGATTTTCGGGTTCTATAAAGATTGTTTGAAATTAGGACCAAAATATAGGACCGAGTGGGGAGAGGACGAACTCTTAGAGAGGTGCATCGTAGGATACTTCTACAACATGGAATCCCCCGATAGAGACCGTCAAGAGGGCGGTGATGCAAAAACGTAGGAGCACGACTTCGAGTCTAGCTACAAGACTCTTAAATAAAGAAAAGCGCTTCGTGGGAGGCAACCCATGCTTAGTTGTTTACTTGTTAGTGTCATGTATCTTTTATTAATTGTTTATCCTCATGTTTAAATTTGTAAAAATGCTTTATTTTGTTTTTAACCTCGTCTTAATTACATATAAAGGTATTTTACATAAGGCATAAGTGTAGGGAGGATTACACACATTTTCAAAAGAAACGTAAACATGAGAATAACAATTAACTAAAAAATATATATGTTTGTCTGTTCGAGTCAAATGCTTGTATCGAGTCATAATGGATGTTTTTGCAGAAATTTTTCCAGATTCTAAAGATGTAAATTTTCCAGAATTTTTTCCAGAAAATCGCAGACCAGTTTTTGTCAGGATAACCTGACGGCGTCAGGATTGCAACCTGACGGCGTCAGGAAGGAGTAAAAATATCAGATTACTTTTTCTCGTTTTCTGAGCTACTTATAAATTTTTGGAATTTTCCAGGTCTTAATTTTCTTAGAAATTCTGTAAACATCCATTCCACAAGCATTATATCCTAGTTTAAATCGAGTCTTATATATATTATTACCGCCGATTTTACGCGAATGTTTCGTTTGTTTTCTTCAAGTGTGCAGGTTTAGTTTGTCAAGAAGAAGTTACATAAGATTGGAAGGAGTTTTTCACGCAATAATTCTTCTTGAAAAGGATTTAACCACCACTTTACACGGATCCTACCGAGCTAATCAGGGGAGTATTAGTTTCTTTCGTTTTTAATTACCTTCCATTATCATAACTTTGATACTTTCGGGGAACATTGGGGACAATGTTCAGTTGAAGTGTAGGGAAGGAAAATAAAACGGGAACTTTGAAACTATGCTTATCCTTGACTATTTGCTTTGTCCAATTGTGATTGTGTAATAAACCATGAGAAAATGTCGGTTAGGGTAATTTTGGCACCAAATTTGAAATTTTTTCATGACATATAGGAGTGGGCCATTAGTCTTAACAAAAGCGTCTCACGGATAGGAAGTTGCATGACTAGCACAAAAACCCTTTACCACTTAAATTCCACCCAAAATGTGAGGATCACCCTTAGATTAGTAGGAATTAAAGCATTCATCTTCAATGCTTAGAGTGTGAACCGGTAGTATATTAGATTCTAGAACTTGTTTTGTGATGCATTTCGAGATCGCAAGTGAGGCTACACTTGTGTAGTTAGGAATAACTAAATGATAAGAGGCATTAGGATAAACCCTTGTTTGATACCCGTAATATAATTACTTCTTCCACATCGGTTGAGTAATTCCCCCACACCTTTTGCGTTGTACTCATCTTTAGTACACGATACCCCTAGTTAACCCCTCAGAGCCTATCCTTTTCGCGGTTCTCGTGATGTTTCGGTTTTTCCGGAATATCAATGAAGAGCATTGTTTACACCCCACCCCCAAATATACACCCAAATCGCCTTAGCCTACCCTATATGCACTCACTTTTAGTGCATTATTGTTATCACCCAAAACCCTTAGTTCAATTATCTGGTTGCTTGCATGAGTTGCTAAGTCGAGTCATATCCCTTGTATACAGTTTTGGGACGATTGGGATTCATGGGAAAAGTTAAAGTTTGTGAAATGACGGGAAGGGAACGTTAAATTCAAATTCCCTTTGTTTGCATAATAATGTACCCCAAGTGTTTTGATCTTTTCAATTCGGGTCAAATTAGTGTTAGAGTAATAAAAACTCAAGTGTAGGGATGTGCCTATAAATCCCAATCATTTTGATGTTACCGTAGAGGATGGTAGAGTAAAGTGTATGGAAGAAAAGAAAAAAAAATTCGAAAAAAATAGAAAAAGAAAAAAAAAATATAGAGTAAAAAAAAAAAAAAAAAAAAAAAAAAAAAAAAAAAAAAAAAAAAAAAAAAAAAACGGGCTACCATCCTACATCTATCCTTTAAATTTATGTTTGTTTATTTCCGTTGCCTAGAGTTTTAGAGTGTCGAGTCTTGGCTTAGCAACGCCATTCTTCGTATGCTTGTAACATAGAGATTTTTGACTTGCCACCACTAAAAAGCCTATCCCACCAAACCATTTATTTCCCTACCGTAAGCCTAACATTACAACCCTTTAAAAGACCTCTTTGATAGTCTTTCCTAGGTGCTTACGCCAAAGCGATGGAGATTTGATCTATTCTCAAGCCTATGGTAATCTATGTACTAGGACCGGTTAATGAGTGTTTATCTTCCATTTCCTATTTGTTATATTTCATATATACACCCTAGAGAGATGTGAGTATCCAAACACCCCATGTGAGGTGCTAGTATGTAATTTTCGTGCTTGTTATGACTTTTGCGGGGCTTATATGTGTTGTGGACCATTTTGAATCAATGCTTCATGACCCCTAACTTATAAATTAATTGGCTAAAAGCACATTTGCTTGAGGACAAGCAAATACCAAGTGTAGGGATATTTGATAAGGTTTTAAAAGGTACCATTTTGAGGGGTCGTTTTAGCCCTTATTTGATCAGTTTTGTATCCGTTATTGCTTAATATCGTTCCTTTTCACTTTTTAGGTCTCTTGAAGGCAAAATGCTGGAATGGCACTTATTTGGACGAAAAGGCGCGAATATACGAAGAAAATGGCCAAAGTCAAAATCGAGACACTCAAAGCTGCTGAAAAAATAGAAGGCGATGGCGTCACTGCTTAACTGCGACGCTGTCGTAGGATTTTGTGAAGGGTCAGAAGACAAAACTCGTATTTTCAAGAGACGGCGTCGGGCTTTAAAAGAGTAGACCGTCGCAACTCAGACGGCCTAGATGTGACCCAGACAGCGTCAGAAGCTGAAGAGGATGGCGTCACAGGAATAAGGTGATGCCGTCGCAAGGTTAACGTGGCCAAGACGAAACCCTAATGACGGCGACACGACGGCGTCACGAAACATAAGGTGATGCCGTCGCATATGTAATCTTATATATAGAATCCAAATTTTTCAGTTTTAAAGAGAGTCTTTTTGGAGTGAAAACCTAAAACCGAACCTAAGGTGTCTTGTACAGTATTTTAGGGTTCTAAACCCTATTTTACATCAAGATAAGTATTTACTTCATCAATTCAATTATGTCTTTGATTATTTGTGTGTATGCTTGCATGTTCTCCATGTCCGGCTAATTTATTTGTGTGTTTGCTTAGGAAGTATGAAACTTAATTATTGAATATTGATTGGTTGTTTCTTATCTTAGTTGATTAATGATCTAGTAGTGCAATAGGTCATTCGTTGTGTACTTAATGCTTGATTCATCTTTGTGAACCTTAGAATATGATTACCTGAGTAGTCGTAGGCTAAACCATCCGAAGAGTGCCTTAGAGTAAGAGTTTATCATCCCTACAGGGTTTTGTAGACGAGACCCTTTGGTAAGTTCAAAGAGTTAGGGAGAAACGCATACCCTACAACGTTAGACACACAACGCAACTAAGAATAAGGATGTGACAACTCAACCATCAATAGGAGATAATTAAGGAGTAGTAAAACCTAAGTAAACACATCTTTAAACTATCATACGAATACACATAACTTAGACATAGACTCCCACAACCTTAGTTTAGATAATTAGATAATAGTAGAGTAATCGGTAGAAATACCAACCCCCCAAATCCAATACCCGAGATTCGTACCTTTCAATTTCATAAAATATAAAAATACAAAAAAAATAATCTTCCTCAACCTCAACCTTAGCATAGTAACTTCTCACTAGCATTCCTATTCCCCTAGAGAACGATATCAATACCCGTGGCTTACCCTGATTACTACACTACAACGATTAGGTTCACTGCCTAGGGTGTTATAAAACTTGCTCGAAGAAAAGGAAGTTTCCTTGACCCCGAACGACGCGTGTAGCGTTATCAGTTTCTCACGTGACACACTTTGGTAACGGAATCAACGGAATTGGACTGAAAGTGGAACCAAACTATGCATTTTGGACTAAAATCGCAACTTTTTTAACAAATGGACCAAAAGTGAAATCCAGGTACAACCACAAGGACCAAAAATGTAGTTAACTCTATATTCTATAGAAAAAAATGCGTAATCTTTTCATATATGGAAATGAGAAACTGGTATCACTGCATTTCTAGATATCCATTTATAGCCGCAATAAACAAACTTCTAAGTGCAGATAATTAAAAGCTAAATGAGCCGAATTTGACAAATAATTTTTATTGTTTTTCCGTCTTTATTTCTAGGTAAGAGCAAGAAGTCTTGGTTTCGGGGGAGCAATATTTCCTTCAGAATCATAAATTATAACTCCTGAAAAATCTGGAAGTTGACATTTTCCACCCATAAGTACATTCTTTTGCCAAACGGATTCTTCTTCTTCGTTGTCGTCTTCACTATCACTCTGAAACACATGAGTCATGCCTCCGTTATTGAGTTCTATAACAGGTTCTTTATATTCGTAGCTATAGCAAGCTTTCAAATGGCGAACAAAGCTTTTTCGCGAATGACCAGCACACATGAACAATGCAAAGGCACATTACAAAACCGAGCCAATGGCTAAGCTTAGGTGTGATACACCGGTTAGAACATGGTTCGGGAGTGGTCGTGCCATTGGTTGTTTTTCTCTTTTTTGATACTAAAGATTGTGCATGAGAAAGTTAATATTTATAGTGTACTTTGTAAACTCCTTATAATGTTTGTTAAGTTAATTTGATAAAACACTGTTATTATGTTTATTGTTTGGGTCAAACGGGTTGAGAACAATGGGTTGGACTTACAACCAAACACCCCGTTAAACAGTTTGTTAGTTAAGTTAGTTATTGGGCCGGTATGGCAGTTATGAATGTGGTTACTTCATGAAACATTGCAACGTTTCATGAATGAAGTTCATACCGATTCATAAACTATATAAGATCGAGTCTAGGATGTTTGTAAACAACAACAACATTTTACTTTTATTTAAAGTCTTTTGTTTTATCTTTGTTCATCATATTGTGTTATCAAAACATCTCGTTATATACTATATTTGTGTCAAGTTCAAGCACGTAAAAGACATGGTAAATTACAAGGCCATTATGTCTCGTAGATGGCTTGGTTTAGAACCTGTGAAACGAAGCCAACATTGGTATCAGAGCCCACGTTACGATTCATGGAACAAGTCATCAAGAGGAGAAGTTAGGGCCACGTTAAAAAAGAATTTTCTACAAAGATGCGAACCATCTATCGTTCAAAAAAGGGAGGGAAAGCAAAATCTATATCCAACTTTGGTAAACAACTTTTAAAGGATAAACTTAATGAAGCTTTATCCTTTAATACTTCAAAGTTAACCGCCCCTAAAGAAACTCAACCGTTCTCCACTTTTCAAGGAGAGATTTGCACAACTTCCAGAAAAGAAAAGAGATCTCGGTGTTATGTGTGCAAAGGCAGAGGACACTTTTATTGGAACTGCACCAACAAAAAACACACTGACTCTAAAGAAAAAATGGAGAACGAGGCATCAGGGAAAGAAATCTTCAATTGGCCATCAGACAAGATTCATGTGGATACCGACTACATGATCAAGGGAACTGACAAAGGAAACTGGAACAATATCTGGTATGTTAGTACAACCGCTACTAAACATATGACCCCATCGAGATACTTGTTCAAACGTATGTTAAACCAATTCAAGTTGGTTGGGAAAGACGAGAGGGTGAGAAGGTTTATCATTGCCTACGGAGTAGGAGAGGCAATCATTGATAACAAGGACGAAGAGATTGTAATTCCCAGCGTACTATACACGCCTGAAATTACAATGAATGTACTAAGTATGAAACAACTCGAGGATCAAGGGTTTATTGTGACTTGTAAAGACGGTACATGTCAAGTAAAGTACATGTTTGACAAAGACGAGGAAACCGTAGACAAGGGAAATGAAGAGGCAATCAAGGAACATGAGGAATTCATGAAAGGGTACTACAAGTCACTTGATCCAAGCGAAGAATGTTCACTAGTAAAAGGAATGGAAGAACTCGAGATGAACAAAGAAGACAACCATGATTACATCGATGAATAGTACATTAGTTTGAATGGTACGCTTTATCATCTCAAAATAAATACGTTTCAACGTTTCTTATCATTTTTAGATCTAGTCAAAATTGATAAGTTAGTCTTCAAAAATTGGAAAATCATGGGAGAAAAGTTTATTAGTTTGTTGGGAAGGTTTTATCATGAGTACATGGGTATGGAAGCGTTGGGTGACTTACCACCAACAATAGGAGTGGTTAGGATAGATTTACTTGCTTTGTACAAGTTTGTGGACGATATGGGTGGATACATGAACGTATCGTTCAATAACTTATGGGGCGACATAGTACTTCCTTTAGGGTTGGCACGGGAAGATGGACATGAAGTTAAGGAATGCTACCGTGAGTATATAGCATTGGTAAAGGTGTACTATGAGGAAGCACGCAGGGCAGGGCATGGAGAACCACGGATGAATATGGTCGGAAATGAACCATGTGGTGATGCGGAGACTAGCGTGTACATAGATGAAGCACAGGAAGAAAAGTCAAAGAAAAGAACCAAGTATGTCCATGGAGAGGCCAAGAAGGAAGAAGATATGGAAAGCTCAACAAGTGGTTTTGCCAAGGAGAACGCATCCAGTGAAGATGATTTCATCATCTTGACATGAAGGAAAGGAACCATGAAGGCATTAACTTTACAAAATTACGGGGGAGATGTAAACTCCTTATAATGTTTGTTAAGTTAATTTGATAAGACAATGTTATTATGTTTATTGTTTGGGTCAAACGGGTTGAGAACAATGGGTTGGACTTACAACCAAACACCCCGTTAAACAGTTTGTTAGTTAAGTTAGTTATTGGGCCGGTATGGCAGTTATGAATGGCGGTTACTTCATGAAACATTGCAACGTTTCATGAATGAAGTTCATACCGATTCATAAACTATATAAGATCGAGTCTAGGATGTTTGTAAACAACAACAACATTTTACTTTTATTTCAAGTCTTTTGTTTTATCTTTGTTCATCATATTGTGTTATCAAAACATCCCGTTATATACTATATTTGTGTCAAGTTCAAGCACGTAAAAGACATGGTAAATTACAAGGCCATTATGTCTCGTAGATGGCTTGGTTTAGAACCTGTGAAACGAAGCCAACATTGGTATCAGAGCCCACGTTACGATTCATGGAAAAAGTCATCAAGAGGAGAAGTTAGGGCCACGTTAAAAAAGAATTTTCTACAAAGATGCGAACCATCTATCGTTCAAAAAAGGGAGGGAAAGCAAAAGCTATATCCAAATTTGGTAAACAACTTTTAAAGGATAAACTTAATGAAGCTTTATCTTTTAATACTTCAAAGTTAACTGCCCCTAAAGAAACTCAACCGTTCTCCACTTTTCAAGGAGAGATTTGCACAACTTCCAGAAAAGAAAAGAGATCTCGGTGTTATGTGTGAAAAGGCAGAGGACACTTTTATTGGAACTGCACCATCAAAAAACACACCGACTCTAAAGAAAAAATGGAGAACGAGGCATCAGGGAAAGAAATCTTCAATTGGCCATCAGACAAGATTTATGTGGATACCGACTACATGATCAAGGGAACTGACAAAGGAAACTGGAACAATATCTGGTATGTTAGTACAACCGCTACTAAACATATGACCCCATCGAGATACTTGTTCAAACGTATGTTAAACCAATTCAAGTTGGTTGGGAAAGACGAGAGGGTGAGAAGGTTTATCATTGCCTACGGAGTAGGAGAGGCAATCATTGATAACAAGGACGAAGAGATTGTAATTCCCAGCGTACTATACACGCCTGAAATTACAATGAATGTACTAAGTATGAAACAACTCGAGGATCAAGGGTTTATTGTGACTTGTAAAGACGGTACATGTCAAGTAAAGTACATGTTTGACAAAGACGAGGAAACTGTAGACAAGGGAAATGAAGAGGCAATCAAGGAACATGAGGAATTCATGGAAGGGTACTACAAGTCACTTGATCCAAGCGAAGAATGTTCACTAGTAAAAGGAATGGAAGAACTCGAGATGAACAAAAAAGACAGCCATGATTACATCGATGAAGAGTACATTAGTTTGAATGGTATGCTTTATCATCTCAAAATAAATACGTTTCAACGTTTCTTATCATTTTTAGATCTAGTCAAAATTGATAAGTTAGTCTTCAAAAATTGGAAAATCATGGGAGAAAAGTTTATTAATTTGTTGGGAAGGTTTTATCATGAGTACATGGGTATGGAAGCGTTGGGTGACTTTTCACCAACAATAGGAGTGGTTGGGATAGATTTACTTGCTTTGTACAAGTTTGTGGACGATATGGGTGGATACATGAACGTATCGTTCAATAACTTATGGGGCGTCATAGCACTTCCTTTGGGGTTGGCACGGGAAGATGGACATGAAGTTAAGGAATGCTACCGTGAGTATATAGCATTGGTAAAGGTGTACTATGAGGAAGCACGCAGGGCAGGGCATGGAGAACCACGGATGAATATGGTCGGAAATGAACCATGTGGTGATGCGGAGACTAGCGTGTACATAGAGGAAGCACAGGAAGAAAAGTCAAAGAAAAGAACCAAGTATGTCCATGGAGAGGCCAAGAAGGAAGAAGATATGGAAAGCTCAACAAGTGGTTTGGCAAGGAGTACGCATCCAGTGAAGATGATTTCATCATCTTGACATGAAGGAAAGGAACCATGAAGGCATTAACTTTACAAAATTACGGGGGAGATGTAAACTCCTTATAATGTTTGTTAAGTTAATTTGATAAGACAATGTTATTATGTTTATTGTTTGGGTTAAACGGGTTGAGAACAATGGGTTGGACTTACAACCAAACACCCCGTTAAACAGTTTGTTAGTTAAGTTAGTTATTGGGCCGGTATGGCAGTTATGAATGGCGGTTACTTCATGAAACATTGCAACGTTTCATGAATGAAGTTCATACCGATTCATAAACTATATAAGATCGAGTCTAGGATGTTTGTAAACAACAACAACATTTTACTTTTATTTCAAGTCTTTTGTTTTATCTTTGTTCATCATATTGTGTTATCAAAACATCTCGTTATATACTATATTTGTGTCAAGTTCAAGCACGTAAAAGACATGGTAAATTACAAGGCCATTATGTCTCGTAGATGGCTTGGCTTAGAACCTGTGAAATGAAGCCAACATTGGTATCAGAGCCCACGTTACGATTCATGGAACAAGTCATCAAGAGGAGAAGTTAGGGCCACGTTAAAAAAGAATTTTCTACAAAGATGCGAACCATCTATCGTTCAAAAAAGGGACGGAAAGCAAAAGCGGTTATCCAACTTTGGTAAACAACTTTTAAAGGATAAACTTAATGAAGCTTTATCCTTTAATACTTCAAAGTTAACCGCCCCTAAAGAAACTCAACCGTTCTCCACTTTTCAAGGAGAGATTTGCACAACTTCCAGAAAAGAAAAGAGATCTCGGTGTTATGTGTGAAAAGGCAGAGGACACTTTTATTGGAACTGCACCATCAAAAAACACACCGACTCTAAAGAAAAAATGGAGAACGAGGCATCAGGGAAAGAAATCTTCAATTGGCCATCAGACAAGATTCATGTGGATACCGACTACATGATCAAGGGAACTGACAAAGGAAACTGGAACAATATCTGGTATGTTAGTACAACCGCTACTAAACATATGACCCCATCGAGACACTTGTTCAAACGTATGTTAAACCAATTCAAGTTGGTTGGGAAAGACGAGAGGGTGAGAAGGTTTATCATTGCCTATGGAGTAGGAGAGGCAATCATTGATAACAAGGACGAAGAGATTGTAATTCCCAGCGTACTATACACGCCTGAAATTACAATGAATGTACTAAGTATGAAACAACTCGAGGATCAAGGGTTTATTGTGACTTGTAAAGACGGTACATGTCAAGTAAAGTACATGTTTGACAAAGACGAGGAAACCGTAGACAAGGGAAATGAAGAGGCAATCAAGGAACATGAGGAATTCATGGAAGGGTACTACAAGTCACTTGATCCAAGCGAAGAATGTTCACTAGTAAAAGGAATGGAAGAACTCGAGATGAACAAAGAAGACAGCCATGATTACATCGATGAAGAGTACATTAGTTTGAATGGTACGCTTTATCATCTCAAAATAAATACGTTTCAACGTTTCTTATCATTTTTAGATCTAGTCAAAATTGATAAGTTAGTCTTCAAAAATTGGAAAATCATAGGAGAAAAGTTTATTAGTTTGTTGGGAAGGTTTTATCATGAGTACATGGGTATGGAAGCGTTGGGTGACTTACCACCAACAATAGGAGTGGTTAGGATAGATTTACTTGATTTGTACAAGTTTGTGGACGATATGGGTGGATACATGAACGTATCGTTCAATAACTTATGGGGCGACATAGCACTTCCTTTGGGGTTGGCACGGGAAGATGGACATGAAGTTAAGGAATGCTACCGTGAGTATATAGCGTTGGTAAAGGTGTACTATGAGGAAGCACGCAGGGCAGGGCATGGAGAACCATGGATGAATATGGTCGGAAATGAACCATGTGGTGATGCGGAGACTAGCGTGTACATAGAGGAAGCACAGGAAGAAAAGTCAAAGAAAAGAACCAAGTATGTCCATGGAGAGGCCAAGAAGGAAGAAGATATGGAAAGCTCAACAAGTGGTTTTGGCAAGGAGAACGCATCCAGTGAAGATGATTTCATCATCTTGACATGAAGGAAAGGAACCATGAAGGCATTAACTTTACAAAATTACGGGGGAGATGTAAACTCCTTATAATGTTTGTTAAGTTAATTTGATAAGACAATGTTATTATGTTTATTGTTTGGGTCAAACGGGTTGAGAACAATGGGTTGGACTTACAACCAAACACCCCGTTAAACAGTTTGTTAGTTAAGTTAGTTATTGGGCCGGTATGGCAGTTATGAATGGCAGTTACTTCATGAAACATTGCAACGTTTCATGAATGAAGTTTATACCGATTCATAAACTATATAAGATCGAGTCTAGGATGTTTGTAAACAACAACAACATTTTACTTTTATTTCAAGTCTTTTGTTTTATCTTTGTTCATCATATTGTGTTATCAAAACATCTCGTTATATACTATATTTGTGTCAAGTTCGAGCACGTAAAAGACATGGTAAATTACAAGGCCATTATGTCTCGTAGATGGCTTGGTTTAGAACCTGTGAAACGAAGCCAACATTGGTATCAGAGCCCACGTTACGATTCATGGAACAAGTCATCAAGAGGAGAAGTTAGGGCCACGTTAAAAAAGAATTTTCTACAAAGATGCGAACCATCTATCGTTCAAAAAAGGGACGGAAAGCAAAAGCAGTTATCCAACTTTGGTAAACAACTTTTAAAGGATAAACTTAATGAAGCTTTATCCTTTAATACTTCAAAGTTAACCGCCCCTAAAGAAACTCAACCGTTCTCCACTTTTCAAGGAGAGATTTGCACAACTTCCAGAAAAGAAAAGAGATCTCGGTGTTATGTGTGAAAAGGCAGAGGACACTTTTATTGGAACTGCACCATCAAAAAACACACCGACTCTAAAGAAAAAATGGAAAACGAGGCATCAGGGAAAGAAATCTTCAATTGGCCATCAGACAAGATTCATGTGGAT
Organism: Chrysanthemum seticuspe; assembly: GCA_019973895.1. NCBI lineage: Eukaryota > Viridiplantae > Streptophyta > Magnoliopsida > Asterales > Asteraceae > Chrysanthemum > Chrysanthemum seticuspe. The sequence continues at coordinate 32,226,555 of BPTQ01000005.1, forward strand.
ACCGACTACATGATCAAGGGAACTGACAAAGGAAACTGGAACAATATCTGGTATGTTAGTACAACCGCTACTAAACATATGACCCCATCGAGATACTTGTTCAAACGTATGTTAAACCAATTCAAGTTGGTTGGGAAAGACGAGAGGGTGAGAAGGTTTATCATTGCCTACGGAGTAGGAGAGGCAATCATTGATAACAAGGACGAAGAGATTGTAATTCCCAGCGTACTATACACGCCTGAAATTACAATGAATGTACTAAGTATGAAACAACTCGAGGATCAAGGCTTTATTGTGACTTGTAAAGACTGTAACACCCCCAAAATTTCACAGCGGAAGCGTTCGGGTCATGGGGTGCTACTAAATCAAATATCATAACACAAGGTGATAAAGAATGGAAATTCTATTCCATTTTAAAAATATAGATTAATTCATGAAATAGTTTTACATCATTGTTTCAAAGTGCGGAAGTGAAGCCCATAAAAATATATGTTGTCCCATTAAAAGTTGTATCAAAATGTTTGGAAACACTTCGGATGCCAGTCTTCAACGAATGCCTTTGCCAATGCCCACGCCAATAAGTAAACCTGAGAAAAACATGCTAAAATGTCAACACAAAGGTTGCTGAGTTCATAGGTTTAAGTTTCAGAAATCAAGTTGGACCACAGTTGCACATATAGCATCCCCGTGAATGACACTATATGCAAAAAGGCTATTACGCTAGTACCAAGTTCATGCGACCGAAACTACGACAGTGTGCATGCATCTAGAAGCATGATAAATAAAAGCCCAGCAAGTGTATTTCCAGTACACTCAATCAATACGATATGATATACGCCCGACGTTTGCCTATCCGGTCAAACTCGAACGGGGGTGTCATCCCCAATAGATCTATTCATAACAATCGCGCCTCCCCAAAGGGAACTAACGGTAGCATAGTTGGGATTCAAGGTTGTTTCACGTAATAGTGTTTTCAGTTTCAGGTCCGAAAAGAGTTTTGCATGTTTCTCACCCCATAGTTTTATAAAACAAGTAAATAAAAGTAAAAGTGGGGCTATAAACTCACCTTAGCAGTTCGGTGAATAAAGCACAAAGAGATCAAGTAACAAGTAGCTCCAACACGCAACCTAGATATAATATGGCAAGTCTCAGTTTGCAGTTTCGTGTACGCACAACTCGAAGTGTGTAAATAAAGTCAAGTGTTTACAAGTGGTTGTGTTTAATGTTGCTTGCGTGGCAGAGTTTACGTTTAAATCGTTTCAAAATATTTTGTAAGTATTGGCTTATGGATAAACGTACAATTACATATAATAGTATATAAAAGTATTCGTGAAGAGTAAGTTTCTAATTCGGGAGTAACCGAAAGACTTAGTACAAAAAGTATTCATGAAAGTAATAAAGGTAAATACTCTACGCTAAGTATTTACGTTAGTAATGGTTACGCGATATAAGTGTGCGATATAAGTGTGTTTATATATTTGTTAATGGATGGTAAGTTAGAAAATATTAATATTAATTTTTGTTATAAATATTTTCTCCTCATCTTTAATTCTCGTCCTTTAGTCGGGATTTATAATTACTAAATTTATTAATTTGACGGAATTGTAAACAAAATTGTTGGGAATAATATAGTTTTTTGACATTTTTATTTATAGTTATAAAAATGTATAAGTTTGGGGTCCAAAAATAGTTGGTAGAATGTAAAAACAATGTCAAGTATTAAACTTGAGGGGCTGGAATTGTAAAGAGTTTTATAAGTTATAAACTTATATAAGTTTTAAGAAAATTTGATAAGTCTTCCAAACTAGGGGGCTACACTGTCAAAAGGTGAAACTTGTATAACAAAGAAAATAAATGGCAAAACAGACACAGCGGGGTTTCGAACATGTGACCTTTCGCTTGACAGCCCAACAGCCAAACCAACTGAGCTAGTCATTGTTTTGTGTTTAACTTTACAGAACTATTGTTTTTAACCTATATTTAGCTGTTTTAATTCTTTTGTTCAACTCCCTTTCATGTACTGATCGTGTGTACATGCATGGTTAAGTTTTTATCACTTCTTTTTCTTCTTTAAACACAATACTATCAAGTTTTTAATGTTTACAAGAATAAGACCAAGTAAGCTTAAATGGGTCTTGACTTACTTGTGTTCTTACGATTCAAAAACCCGAACGTGACCAAAATAATTTAACCGGTTTAGTGTAGATTTCCAAAGGCTTGTTTGCTAATCTACTACGCAAGCTTTATGTTAAACACCACACCCACTTATACATGAGGCATAAAACGTATACGAGCATGCATGAAACTTAAAGAGAAAAAGTAGTAAACGAGGTGAAGGTAGGTCGAGGTTCACAGTGGTTGGAGGTGAATGAGTGTCGAGTGAGAAAGACTCGAGATGGAAGAAACCCGACGTGCCAACTAGCTTTCAAAAGCTTATACCCGACTAGAACCTAAACCGAAATATGCTTCCAAACCCAAAAAAAAACTTGTAAGGTGACCAATGTGGTTTGCTCCTTTCTTCTTCTAGCTCGACAGAAAAGAGCTTGTGACAAGAGTGTTGTGAGTGAGATTTTTAAAAGTGAAATGTGTGAGTTGATGAGGAGTGATGCAAGGGAGGGTGGTTTTTATAGAGAGAGCTTAGCATGTACCTTGGTTATTGTTAGTCAAGACTTAGGCGCAAGGAGAAGAATAAGGGAAATGGAGTTGGATGTTTGCAGCGTGCATGAGATGGCAGTATGGAGGGGAGCACATTTTGTGCTGTTGATAAGGATGGTTCATGTTGAATCACATGGGAATCACATGCACATGAACAAAGTTCATAGAAAATAGGGGGGACCAAGGGTGATATCCTAGTTTGTTGCTTTTGCTTGTCCTTTGTTGACTATAATCAAAGAAAGGAGGGAAAGGCTTGTCACAATTTGTCTTCTTGATCTCATGCATATGTACGTATATAGTGAAAAGTAGAAGACCAAGTTTTGAGGTTGGTTTTGGTGTTTTACTCGCCTGATTCACATAAACAATAAAAAAAATACAATGGCCATTGGTTTGTCACGCACCTACTCACATGCACAAGACATGATAGATCAAGGATCAAGGTGATGTTGGGTTTGTATTGCTTTTGCTCGTCTTACATTTGTTCATAGGATCATATGTCAAGTTTGGTGTAATATAAAAATATATAGGGAGTGCTTGGAGAGGGATCAAGTCACATGGAAACACTAGATATTTAGGAACCTTAGTTTTATTTCAACTTATACATACTCATATGACCAATGTTTGTGTTTCACTCGTTTGGTTTGCCTTGTGTTTGAGTTTGTTAATGTCACAGTAACATGAAAACATAATTTAGTGTATGGTGTTACCAATATGTTGAGGGTGCGTTTGGGCTAAGAAGAACAAAAAAACGAATGGGCCAGGCCCAATGGTAGTTTATTTGTTGGGTTGGATTGCGTCTAACGAGCCAAAAAAAAGATTAGAAGAGTGGGTCGGGTTTGGGTTAAGAGGCCCGGTGGAAAATAAAAATATAAAAGTTTATTTTATATACTTATTTTATAAAGTTTTTATTATCGAGGTCGAGGTGGAAAAGTATCCCGTATCTTGTCGCGATGAAAGAAAGAAAAAAAAATATAGTCGTGAAACCGGTAGGGAAATTTACGAGTTGTTATAAAGACGGTACATGTCAAGTAAAGTACATGTTTGACAAAGACGAGGAAACCGTAGACAAGGGAAATGAAGAGGCAATCAAGGAACATGAGGAATTCATGGAAGGGTACTACAAGTCACTTGATCCAAGCGAAGAATGTTCACTAGTAAAAGGAATGGAAGAACTCGAGATGAACAAAGAAGACAGCCATGATTACATCGATGAAGAGTACATTAGTTTGAATGGTACGCTTTATCATCTCAAAATAAATACGTTTCAACATTTCTTATCATTTTTAGATCTAGTCAAAATTGATAAGTTAGTCTTCAAAAATTGGAAAATCATGGGAGAAAAGTTTATTAGTTTGTTGGGAAGGTTTTATCATGAGTACATGGGTATGGAAGCTGTAAAACCCTAAAATCTCAAACGTGTGAAATGACAATTTTGCCCTCAAACTTAAAATTTTACAAACTCGGGAAACACTTCAACATCGTTTAAAAGGTTATATCATTAATAATATTCCCCATTATGAAAGTAATTAACTTATGATATAAATTAAAAGAACATAAATGATTTAACTCTAAGTAACAAATAAACATATCAAAGTGTACACAATTAACCTAGACTACAAACAAGACTACATACATGATAAAGTGATAAGATTGGAAAGTCTATGAATTGGTCTTGTTTTCCCCTTGATGGCCGGTTATGATAAGCTCCCCATAATCACCCAAATCAAATTTTATTAACTCCCATTTATCTCTTCCATTTCATTTCAAAAACTCAAAGAAACCCTAAGTCTCTCCTTCTCTCATCCTAAGTGGTGGCACCCTTATTATTTCATCATTATCATCCGAAAATCATACAAACAAAGGTTCCTAGGAGGCTCGTGATCGTGTGTAATCGATTGGTGGACGTGGTGATCGTGTTTGGTTCAAAAGTAAGCTTGGACGTGGGTTATTCTTTGTGGTCGTGGGTTTTGATATAGCCAAGGAGGCTTGGTTTGATTATTGTTTCTTTGTCACGTACACGCTACTAGGGTAACGTATCATCATCTCAAATCTTTTCCTCCTTGTTTTCATAATCAATTCGTGGCTATGGATGTTTTTCTAGGGCTTGTTATTCGAATTATAAACACATAAAATCATGAATACATTTGTCACATGAAATGATAAAACAAGAATACATAAAACCTTGATTCTTAACATATGTAATTCAAATGACTTATGATATGTAATATGAATACGAAACTGATTTTTGGGTTCTCTATATGTCGACTTATGTATGTTTTGGTTAAGGGTTTAATGAGCTTATGAAAATATGCTTATACGTATATGATAAATGGAATCGATAACGAATGATTTACGAGTGTGTTTTGATTGATATATGGGGCGTATAATATGGTTTTGATGAAAGGTGTCATGATCTAATATGATATCACATAAGGAGTCATGTAATCTTATATTAATCGAGCTAAAATGGTTTAGAACGGATACGATAACCATAACCTAAAACTAGGGTTTGTAATTACATGATTTAATAAAGTTAAGGGGTTGTTTTGTAAATTACGAAACTTGACGGATTAACTTGTTAATATACTAACTAAATGGATTACATGAGTAAAATGAGTAAACTTACTATATTTACATTTTTAACCCTATACTTTGCAATATTGACATTTTAAACCCTAAACTTTTGTAACTTGTCACAAATGATCCTTAAATCATAATAACACTCATTTTCATTATTTAACTTTGGATAAGTAACTAAACTTACTAAATATGGAAACCTGCTAATTATGGAAAGTTACTAAATATGGAAACCTGCTAATTATGGAAAGTTACTAAAAATAGAAACCTGTCTAAAATAGAAAGTTTCCTAAAATAGAAAGTATTTAAAATGGAAAGATTACTAAAATGGGAAACTTGCTAAAAATGGAAAGCCGTCTTAAACGAGTGATTCTGATTCTTATAGAACGTTATCTAATTCGTATAGGTTCCGGGCGACGCGATTGATCTCCTTTCTTGACTTTACTTTCATTGTTGATTGCTTCGAATAAGGTACAGATATTCTGACCTTTCTCATAAGGTTTCTCATGATCTCTTTGCATCTTTGACCTCTTGCCAATTTGATATTGAAACTTTGCTCTGCTATTGAACTTTTGATATTGACCATTTGCTATTGAACCTTTGATATTGATCCTTTGCTATTGGACCTTTGATAATTGAACCATTGATATTGGATTATTGATATTGATTTGTGAATTGCTAACACTGAACCTTTGATATTGATTGATCTCTATACTGTACACTTTGACCTGTCAGTTGTTACCCGAGCCATTAACTAGGCATGGGGGTTCCATGTCCGTGTCATTGATGCACCAATGGCATGACTTTAGTGTGGTTGAGTGATGTTCCACACCGTTCCTATTTTGTATTGATTATGCGCGCTTCAGATATATTGTATGGCAACTATTGTTTTGCAGGGGCGTATGGATGCATCCTAGATTTGTATTGTATTGATATTGATATATTGTTTTGGTGATGTGGTGCGTGTGTGCAATACACCCCCTCACATTTTGGGAGCTGATCACTTCATTGGCTACTTGAGGTCTCCCCTCCTATTGATTTGGTATTCCGAGGTCACCCCTCCGAATACAATGGCTACTACAGGCTACTATGGATATATGATTTGATTTGATTTGTTTTGTTGGCTCGTGGTGGAAAACTGACCCCCATTCTTTTGTTTCATTTACCTACTCTATATTGCTTCATATCATTCTTATTGTATTTATCTGGCCTTCGGTTCCATTATTGCTTTTGTATTGTTATATCTGTTCACTGGGCTTTTTAAGCTCAGTCGCGTTTCTTTTCCTGCGGCAGGTTATTAAGCTAGGAGCTGGGGCTTTTCTTGGGATTGAGAGTAGGATGCTATTGTGGATTTGCCTTAGTCATCTTAGACTTTGATTACTATTGTTATCTGTTTTGGAGACTAGACATTTTATCGTTTCTATTCTGTTGAACCTTTGAGAACTTTTGTACTGTTCAAGTCGTGTTGACTTGTTACCCTTTTGATTATATTTATAAGACTTCCGCTTGCATGGTTTATATGTATTGTTCTGATTTGGCACCATAAATGTGATACTTCTACCCTTATCGGGTTGGGGTGTTACAGAAGCGTTGGGTGACTTACCACCAACAATAGGAGTGGTTAGGATAGATTTACTTGCTTTGTACAAGTTTGTGGACGATATGGGTGGATACATGAACGTATCGTTCAATAACTTATGGGGCGACATAGCACTTCCTTTGGGGTTGGCACGGGAAGATGGACATGAAGTTAAGGAATGCTACCGTGAGTATATAGCATTGGTAAAGGTGTACTATGAGGAAGCACGCAGGGCAGGGCATGGAGAACCACGGATGAATATGGTCGGAAATGAACCATGTGGTGATGCAAAGACTAGCGTGTACATAGAGGAAGCACAGGAAGAAAAGTCAAAGAAAAGAACCAAGTATGTCCATGGAGAAGCCAAGAAGGAAGAAGATATGGAAAGCTCAACAAGTGGTTTTGGCAAGGAGAACGCATCCAGTGAAGATGATTTCATCATCTTGACATGAAGGAAAGGAACCATGAAGGCATTAACTTTACAAAATTACGGGGGAGATGTAAACTCCTTATAATGTTTGTTAAGTTAATTAGATAAGACAATGTTATTATTTTTATTGTTTGGGTCAAACGGGTTGAGAACAATGGGTTGGACTTACAACCAAACACCCCGTTAAACAGTTTGTTATTTAAGTTAGTTATTGGGCCGGTATGGCAGTTATGAATGGCGGTTACTTCATGAAACATTGCAACGTTTCATGAATGAAGTTCATACCGATTCATAAACTATATAAGATCGAGTCTAGGATGTTTGTAAACAACAACAACATTTTACTTTTATTTCAAGTATTTTGTTTTATCTTTGTTCATCATATTGTGTCATCAAAACATCTCGTTATATACTATATTTGTGTCGAGTTCAAGCACGTAAAAGACATTGTAAATTACAAGGCCATTATGTCTCGTAGATGGCTTGGTTTAGAACCTGTGAAACGAAGCCAACATTGGTATCAGAGCCCACGTTACGATTCATGGAACAAGTCATCAAGAGGAGAAGTTAGGGCCACGTTAAAAAAGAATTTTCTACAAAGATGCGAACCATCTATCGTTCAAAAAAGGGAGGGAAAGCAAAAGCTATATCTAACTTTGGTAAACAACTTTTAAAGGATAAACTTAATGAAGCTTTATCCTTTAATACTTCAAAGTTAACCGCCCCTAAAGAAACTCAACCATTCTCCACTTTTCAAGGAGAGATTTGTACAACTTCCAAAAAAGAAAAGAGATCTCGGTGTTATGTGTGAAAAGGCAGAGGACACTTTTATTGGAACTGCACCATCAAAAAACACACCGACTCTAAAGAAAAAATGGAGAACGAGGCATCAGGGAAAGAAATCTTCAATTGGCCATCAGACAAGATTCATGTGGATACCGACTACATGATCAAGGGAACTGACAAAGGAAACTGGAACAATATCTGGTATGTTAGTACAACCGCTACTAAACATATGACCCCATCGAGATACTTGTTCAAACGTATGTTAAACCAATTCAAGTTGGTTGGGAAAGACGAGAGGGTGAGAAGGTTCATTGATAACAAGGACGAAGAGATTGTAATTCCCAGCGTACTATACACGCCTGAAATTACAATGAATGTACTAAGTATGAAACAACTCGAGGATCAAGGGTTTATTGTGACTTGTAAAGACGGTACATGTCAAGTAAAGTACATGTTTGACAAAGACGAGGAAACCTTAGACAAGGGAAATGAAGAGGCAATCAAGGAACATGAGGAATTCATGGAAGGGTACTACAAGTCACTTGATCCAAGCGAAGAATGTTCACTAGTAAAAGGAATGGAAGAACTCGAGATGAACAAAGAAGACAGCCATGATTACATCGATGAAGAGTACATTAGTTTGAATGGTACGCTTTATCATCTCAAAATAAATACGTTTCAACGTTTCTTATCATTTTTAGATCTAGTCAAAATTGATAAGTTAGTCTTCAAAAATTGGAAAATCATGGGAGAAAAGTTTATTAGTTTGTTGGGAAGGTTTTATCATGAGTACATGGGTATGGAAGCGTTGGGTGACTTACCACCAACAATAGGAGTGGTTAGGATAGATTTACTTGCTTTGTACAAGTTTGTGGACGATATGGGTGGATACATGAACATATCGTTCAATAACTTATGGGGCAACATAGCACTTCCTTTGGGGTTGGCACGGGAAGATAGACATGAAGTTAAGGAATGCTACCGTGAGTATATAGCATTGGTAAAGGTGTACTATGAGGAAGCACGCAGGGCAGGGCATGGAGAACCACGGATGAATATGGTCGGAAATGAACCATGTGGTGATGCGGAGACTAGCGTGTACATAGAGGAAGCACAGGAAGAAAAGTCAAAGAAAAGAACCAAGTATGTCCATGGAGAGGCCAAGAAGGAAGAAGATATGGAAAGCTCAACAAGTGGTTTTGGCAAGGAGAACGCATCCAGTGAAGATGATTTCATCATCTTGACATGAAGGAAAGGAACCATGAAGGCATTAACTTTACAAAATTACGGGGGAGATGTAAACTCCTTATAATGTTTGTTAAGTTAATTTGATAAGACAATGTTATTATGTTTATTGTTTGGGTCAAACGGGTTGAGAACAATGGGTTGGACTTACAACCAAACACCCCGTTAAACAGTTTGTTAGTTAAGTTAGTTATTGGGCCGGTATGGCAGTTATGAATGGCGGTTACTTCATGAAACATTGCAACGTTTCATGAATGAAGTTCATACCGATTCATAAACTATATAAGATCGAGTCTAGGATGTTTGTAAACAACAACAACATTTTACTTTTATTTCAAGTCTTTTGTTTTATCTTTGTTCATCATGTTGTGTTATCAAAACATCTCGTTATATACTATATTTGTGTCAAATTCAAGCACGTAAAAGACATGGTAAATTACAAGGCCATTATGTCTCATAGATGGCTTGGTTTAGAACCTGTGAAACGAAGCCAACATTGGTATCAGAGCCCACGTTACGATTCATGGAACAAGTCATCAAGAGGAGAAGTTAGGGCCACGTTAAAAAAGAATTTTCTACAAATATGCGAACCATCTATCGTTCAAAAAAGGGAGGGAAAGCAAAAGCGATTATCCAACTTTGGTAAACAACTTTTAAAGGATAAACTTAATGAAGCTTTATCCTTTAATACTTCAAAGTTAACCGCCCCTAAAGAAACTCAACCGTTCTCCACTATTCAAGAAGAGATTTGCACAACTTCCATAAAAGAAAAGAGATCTCGGTGTTATGTGTGAAAAGGCAGAGGACACTTTTATTGGAACTGCACCATCAAAAAACACACCGACTCTAAAGAAAAAATGGAGAACGAGGCATCAGGGAAAGAAATCTTCAATTGGCCATCAGACAAGATTCATGTGGATACCGACTACATGATCAAGGGAACTGACAAAGGAAACTGGAACAATATCTGGTATGTTAGTACAACCGCTACTAAACATATGACCCCATCGAGATACTTGTTCAAACGTATGTTAAACCAATTCAAGTTGGTTGGGAAAGACGAGAGGGTGAGAAGGTTCATTGATAACAAGGACGAAGAGATTGTAATTCCCAGCGTACTATACACGCCTGAAATTACAATGAATGTACTAAGTATGAAACAACTCGAGGATCAAGGGTTTATTGTGACTTGTAAAGACGGTACATGTCAAGTAAAGTACATGTTTGACAAAGACGAGGAAACCTTAGACAAGGGAAATGAAGAGGCAATCAAGGAACATGAGGAATTCATGGAAGGGTACTACAAGTCACTTGATCCAAGCGAAGAATGTTCACTAGTAAAAGGAATGGAAGAACTCGAGATGAACAAAGAAGACAGCCATGATTACATCGATGAAGAGTACATTAGTTTGAATGGTACGCTTTATCATCTCAAAATAAATACGTTTCAACGTTTCTTATCATTTTTAGATCTAGTCAAAATTGATAAGTTAGTCTTCAAAAATTGGAAAATCATGGGAGAAAAGTTTATTAGTTTGTTGGGAAGGTTTTATCATGAGTACATGGGTATGGAAGCGTTGGGTGACTTACCACCAACAATAGGAGTGGTTAGGATAGATTTACTTGCTTTGTACAAGTTTGTGGACGATATGGGTGGATACATGAACATATCGTTCAATAACTTATGGGGCAACATAGCACTTCCTTTGGGGTTGGCACGGGAAGATAGACATGAAGTTAAGGAATGCTACCGTGAGTATATAGCATTGGTAAAGGTGTACTATGAGGAAGCACGCAGGGCAGGGCATGGAGAACCACGGATGAATATGGTCGGAAATGAACCATGTGGTGATGCGGAGACTAGCGTGTACATAGAGGAAGCACAGGAAGAAAAGTCAAAGAAAAGAACCAAGTATGTCCATGGAGAGGCCAAGAAGGAAGAAGATATGGAAAGCTCAACAAGTGGTTTTGGCAAGGAGAACGCATCCAGTGAAGATGATTTCATCATCTTGACATGAAGGAAAGGAACCATGAAGGCATTAACTTTACAAAATTACGGGGGAGATGTAAACTCCTTATAATGTTTGTTAAGTTAATTTGATAAGACAATGTTATTATGTTTATTGTTTGGGTCAAACGGGTTGAGAACAATGGGTTGGACTTACAACCAAACACCCCGTTAAACAGTTTGTTAGTTAAGTTAGTTATTGGGCCGGTATGGCAGTTATGAATGGCGGTTACTTCATGAAACATTGCAACGTTTCATGAATGAAGTTCATACCGATTCATAAACTATATAAGATCGAGTCTAGGATGTTTGTAAACAACAACAACATTTTACTTTTATTTCAAGTCTTTTGTTTTATCTTTGTTCATCATGTTGTGTTATCAAAACATCTCGTTATATACTATATTTGTGTCAAATTCAAGCACGTAAAAGACATGGTAAATTACAAGGCCATTATGTCTCATAGATGGCTTGGTTTAGAACCTGTGAAACGAAGCCAACATTGGTATCAGAGCCCACGTTACGATTCATGGAACAAGTCATCAAGAGGAGAAGTTAGGGCCACGTTAAAAAAGAATTTTCTACAAATATGCGAACCATCTATCGTTCAAAAAAGGGAGGGAAAGCAAAAGCGATTATCCAACTTTGGTAAACAACTTTTAAAGGATAAACTTAATGAAGCTTTATCCTTTAATACTTCAAAGTTAACCGCCCCTAAAGAAACTCAACCGTTCTCCACTATTCAAGAAGAGATTTGCACAACTTCCATAAAAGAAAAGAGATCTCGGTGTTATGTGTGAAAAGGCAGAGGACACTTTTATTGGAACTGCACCATCAAAAAACACACCGACTCTAAAGAAAAAATGGAGAACGAGGCATCAGGGAAAGAAATCTTCAATTGGCCATCAGACAAGATTCATGTGGATACCGACTACATGATCAAGGGAACTGACAAAGGAAACTGGAACAATATCTGGTATGTTAGTACAACCGCTACTAAACATATGACCCCATCGAGATACTTGTTCAAACGTATGTTAAACCAATTCAAGTTGGTTGGGAAAGACGAGAGGGTGAGAAGGTTCATTGATAACAAGGACGAAGAGATTGTAATTCCCAGCGTACTATACACGCCTGAAATTACAATGAATGTACTAAGTATGAAACAACTCGAGGATCAAGGGTTTATTGTGACTTGTAAAGACGGTACATGTCAAGTAAAGTACATGTTTGACAAAGACGAGGAAACCTTAGACAAGGGAAATGAAGAGGCAATCAAGGAACATGAGGAATTCATGGAAGGGTACTACAAGTCACTTGATCCAAGCGAAGAATGTTCACTAGTAAAAGGAATGGAAGAACTCGAGATGAACAAAGAAGACAGCCATGATTACATCGATGAAGAGTACATTAGTTTGAATGGTACGCTTTATCATCTCAAAATAAATACGTTTCAACGTTTCTTATCATTTTTAGATCTTGTCAAAATTGATAAGTTAGTCTTCAAAAATTGGAAAATCATGGGAGAAAAGTTTATTAGTTTGTTGGGAAGGTTTTATCATGAGTACATGGGTATGGAAGCTGTAAAACCCTAAAATCTCAAACGCGTGAAATGACAATTTTGCCCTCAAACTTAAAATTTTACAAACTCGGGAAACACGTCAACATCGTTTAACAAGTTATATCATTAATAATATTCCCCATTATGAAGGTAATTAACTTATGATATAAATTAAAAGAACATAAATGATTGAACTCTAAGTAACAAATAAACATATCAAAGTGTACACAATTAACCTAGACTACAAACAAGACTACATACATGATAAAGTGATAAGATTGGAAAGTCTATTAATTGGTCTTGTTTTCCCCTTGATGGCCGGTTATGATAAGCTCCCCATAATCACCCAAATCAATTTTATTAACTCCCATTTATCTCTTCCATTTCATTTCAAAAACTCAAAGAAACCCTAAGTCTCTCCTTCTCTCATCCTAAGTGGCGGCACCCTTATTATTTCATCATTATCATCCGAAAATCATACAAACAAAGGTTCCTAGGAGGCTCGTGATCATGTGTAATCGATTGGTGGACGTGGTGATCGTGTTTGGTTCAAAAGTAAGCTTGGACGTGGGTTATTCTTTGTGGCCGTGGGTTTTGATATAGCCAAGGAGGCTCGGTTTGATCGTGTTGGTTTGATTCTTGTTTCTTTGTCACGTACACGCTACTAGGGTAACGTATCATCATCTCAAATCTTTTCCTCCTTGTTTTCATAATCAATTCATGGCTATGGATGTTTTTCTAGGGCTTGTTATTCGAATTATAAACACATAAAATCATGAATACATTTGTCACATGAAATGATAAAACAAGAATACATAAAACCTTGATTCTTAACATATGTAATTCGAATGACTTATGATATGTAATATGAATACGAAACTGATTTTTGGGTTCTCTATATGTCGACTTATGTATGTTTTGGTTAAGGGTTTAATGAGCTTATGAAAATATGCTTATACGTATATGATAAATGGAATCGATAACGAATGATTTACGAGTGTGTTTTGATTGATATATGGGGCGTATAATATGGTTTTGATGAAGGGTGTCACGATCTAATATGATATCACATAAGGAGTCATGTAATCTTATATTAATCGAGCTAAAATGGTTTAGAACGGATATGATAACCATAACCTAAAACTAGGGTTTGTAATTACATGATTTAATAAAGTTAAGGGGTTGTTTTGTAAATTATGAAACTTGACGGATTAACTTGTTAATATACTAACTAAATGGATTACATGAGTAAAATGAGTAAACTTACTATATTTATATTTTTAACCCTATACTTTGCAATATTGACATTTTAAACCCTAAACTTTTGTAACTTGTCACAAATGATCCTTAAATCATAATAACACTCATTTTCATTATTTAACTTTAGATAAGTAACTAAACTTACTAAATATGGAAACCTGCTAATTATGGAAAGTTACTAAATATGGAAACCTGCTAATTATGGAAAATTACTAAAAATAGAAACCTGCCTAAAATAGAAAGTTTCCTAAAATAGAAAGTATTTAAAATGGAAAGATTACTAAAATGGGAAACTTGCTAAAAATGGAAAGCCGTCTTAAACGAGTGATTCTGATTCTTATAGAACGTTATCTAATTTGTATAGGTTCCGGGCGACGCGATTGATCTCCTTTCTTGACTTTACTTTCATTGTTGATTGCTTCGAATAAGGTACAGATATTCTGACCTTTCTCATAAGGTTTCTCATGATCTCTTTGCATCTTTGACCTCTTGCCAATTTGATATTGAAACTTTGCTCTGCTATTGAACTTTTGATATTGACCCTTTGCTATTGAACCTTTGATATTGATCCTTTGCTATTGGACCTTTGATAATTGAACCATTGATATTGGATTATTGATATTGATTTGTGAATTGCTAACACTGAACCTTTGATATTGATTGATCTCTATACTATACACTTTGACCTGTCAGTTGATACCCGAGCCATTAACTAGGCATGGGGGTTCCATGTCCGTGTCATTGATGCACCAATGGCATGACTTTAGTGTGGTTGAGTGATGTTCCACACCGTCCCTATTTTGTATTGATTATGCGCGCTTCAGATATATTGTATGGCCACTATTGTTTTGCAGGGGCGTATGGATGCATCCTACATTTGTATTGTATTGATATTGATATATTGTTTTGGTGATGTGGTGCGTGTGTGCAATACACCCCCTCACATTTTGGGAGCTGATCACTCCATTGGCTACTTGAGGTCTCCCCTCCTATTGATTTGGTATTCCGAGGTCACCCCTCCGAATACAATGGCTACTACAGGCTACTATGGATATATGATTTGATTTGATTTGTTTTGTTGGCTCGTGGTGGAAAACTGACCCCCATTCCTTTGTTTCATTTACCTACTCTATATTGCTTCATATCATTCTTATCGTATTTATCTGGCCTTCGGTTCCATTATTGCTTTTGTATTATTATATCTGTTCACTAGGCTTTTTAAGCTCAGTCGCGTTTCTTTTCCTGCGGCAGGTTATTAAGCTAGGAGCTGGGGCTTTTCTTGGGATTGAGAGTAGGATGCTTTTGTGGATTTGCCTTAGTCATCTTAGACTTTGATTACTATTGTTATCTGTTTTGGAGACTAGACATTTTATCGTTTCTATTCTGTTGAACCTTTGAGAACTTTTGTACTGTTCAAGTCGTGTTGACTTGTTACCCTTTTGATTATATTTATAAGACTTCCGCTTGCATGGTTTATATGTATTGTTCTGATTTGGCACCATAAATGTGATACTTCTACCCTTATCGGGTTGGGGTGTTACAGAAGCGTTGGGTGACTTACCACCAACAATAGGAGTGGTTAGGATAGATTTACTTGCTTTGTACAAGTTTGTGGACGATATGGGTGGATACATGAACGTATCGTTCAATAACTTATGGGGCGACATAGCACTTCCTTTGGGGTTGGCACGGGAAGATGGACATGAAGTTAAGGAATGCTACCGTGAGTATATAGCATTGGTAAAGGTGTACTATGAGGAAGCACGCAGGGCAGGGCATGGAGAACCACGGATGAATATGGTCGGAAATGAACCATGTGGTGATGCGGAGACTAGCGTGTACACAGAGGAAGCACTGGAAGAAAAGTCAAATAAAAGAACCAAGTATGTCCATGGAGAGGCCAAGAAGGAAGAAGATATGGAAAGCTCAACAAGTGGTTTTGGCAAGGAGAACGCATCCAGTGAAGATGATTTCATCATCTTGACATGAAGGAAAGGAACCATGAAGGCATTAACTTTACAAAATTACGGGGGAGATGTAAACTCCTTATAATGTTTGTTAAGTTAGATTGATAAGACAATGTTATTATGTTTATTGTTTGGGTCAAACGGGTTGAGAACAATGGGTTGGACTTACAACCAAACACCCCGTTAAACAGTTTGTTAGTTAAGTTAGTTATTGGGCAGGTATGGCAGTTATGAATGGCGGTTACTTCATGAAACATTGCAACGTTTCATGAATGAAGTTCATACCGATTCATAAACTATATAAGATCGAGTCTAGGATGTTTGTAAACAACAACAACATTTTACTTTTATTTCAAGTCTTTTGTTTTATCTTTGTTCATCATATTGTGTTATCAAAACATCTCGTTATATACTATATTTGTGTCAAGTTCAAGCACGTAAAAGACATGGTAAATTACAAGGCCATTATGTCTCGTAGATGGCTTGGTTTAGAACCTGTGAAACGAAGCCAACATACTTTTTGTGGTTGTTAAGGTTTAGCGGATTTGTTAAGGTTTATGATATATGGGTTTAGGTGAAGAACTATTAAAAGTGTAATGGTTATGTTTTGTGGGTTTGGTGGCTTACACTCATGTCCTGAAAGTTCAGTATAAATACCTTTATCTGGTTTACCTATAGTTAATGACTATTTACACCTTAATGTCCAATTGTACCCTTCTAATGTGAGTTGTGGTCAAACGCAAATCAATCTTTCTAAGCAATTTTGGGAGGTGCTAATTAGAATGACTCTCAGGGGAGTTATATCTGTTTATTTATATTTTGCACATATCAAAAGTGTTTCGACAATTCACACGACTAAAAACAATAAACGATCTCAAACATCTCAGATAGAGCCACACAATATCAACATATGTTTTTAATTTTGATTAAGATACAAACTAATAAGCCTTAAATATATTCCAAACTTAAAACTTGCACTCTTGCAGATAATCATCTTGCCAGTTCTTCAACAACTTTAGCTTCCAAGTTTTTCATCTTGACAACTTAGCTCTATGCACACTTAACATATGTCCAGGATTTCTTGCCATCTCTAGGATTCCTTGGAAATGGGTACATCCTTTACCTAACACAAATTACAAATTTTTTTAACACAAAACCAAGACATTTAAAAAGGAAGCCAGCTTTTTCTGAAAGTGTGATATAGTTTGATTTTTACTTATTTTTTTATGTATAACGGTTTTGGTACACTAAACCTTGAACTGGACTAGACGAAGACAAAGTGGAGTAGAAGAGAAAAGTTTAGTCTAACATAAAAAATATTTACAGGAAGCCAACTTTTTTGTAACAGTGAGTACTTACTTGCAATTCCAATGCCTTCTCAAGCTGTACAAGAACATGTTGTGCAGTTGGTCGTTTTTCCCTCTCATCATGTAAGCACTGGTAGGCAATAGCCTGAAATGTGGCCAATGCTTCCGGCACGATTTGGTTCTTTATAGCGTTAAACACAACCTCGTCTAATCTTCCTTCCTCAAGGCGTCGTTTAACTAAATTGTGTAGAAACTGATTCTCACATTTATTGATCTCATATGTTGATTTCCCATACAAGATCTCAAATAAAACCACACCTAGCGAATAAATATCAGATTCTTTGGTTAAGAAACGTGATTTTTTATATACTGGGTCCAAGTATCCTGTTGTGCCGTTAGCATAATCGATGACATAGTCTGTTTCATCACTGATTGTACATATTAACGAAAGCCCAAAATCAGCCACTTTTGCCTTCCAGTCATCAAAAAGTAGAATGTTAGCAGTTTTCATATCCCTATGTATCACCGCCTCATGTTCTCGAACACCTCCATGAAGGAAAGCTAATCCCCTTACAACATCGATGCATATGTTAAGCCGATTAAGCCAAGTAAGATTAGCATCATTCAAATATCTGTCAAGACTTCCTTTGGATGCGTATTCATATACAATGATTCTTTCTTGTTCGTCGTTGTTATAGCCGACAAGACCGATGACATTCTCATGCTTATACTCAGAAAGAATATGTAGCTCATTGTAAAACTGTTGATCCCCTTGATCACTACGTGTATCTAGCCGCTTTGCGACAATTGTAGAGGATCCATGTTCAGATGCAAGTTTTCCTTTGTACACCGGACCAAAACCACCACTTCCAATGTAATTTGCACGACTAAAGTTTTGTGTGGCTGATTCAATGTCTTTAAATGACATTCTCAAATGGTCCTTGTGGTTTTTCTGCAAATTATAAAACACTTCATTAATCTTCTTTGATAATGTATTTTCTGAATTGTAATGTTTTCAAGTATTCCAATAGTTGATAACTTTTCAGATTATAAACTATGCAAATATGACCCCCATAAGGTTTTCGGAATAAAACTATACTCATTAACGAATTAGAAATCACACTCTTACAAAGCTTTTGGATGAAATTAAATACTACTCTCTAACAAAAAAGTACACTTTGGATACACTTAGATAAGATCTAAAGGTTATTAAAGTAAAGTTTACAGAACTATGCAACTACATGATTAATCAACCTCGGTACAAGACAAATGTGATTCTTAGAAGCTTTAAAACTTTTTGCCAAATCGTATACTGTACGCAATTTAAGAATATACTGTAAACCATTCCACATTTATAAATACCAAGTGTAAATATATGACATAAACCATAAGACTAGCTTACCTGAAACTCTAACGCTTTCACCAGTTCCTTGATGATGAATTGCAAAGTTGGACGTTGCATCGGATTTACCGCCAAACATTGTTCAGTAATTTTTATAAAGGTGTCCAACGAATCCTCATTCGGTCCTTTCTTAAGAAATAATTTGTTATCGGAATTTTCTTCCCTTATTATCCCAGCTACCTTTTGCTTTATTATTCCGTCCTGGAACCAGTGTTCTGCCTGAAACTCATTATCATCCGCCCTTAAAGGTGGGTAATCCATCCCACATAGGATTTCAAACATAACTAGTCCAAAACTGTATATATCTGATTCTTTTGTTGCCTTACCAGTTTCAAGAAATTCTGGAGCCATGTAACAATCATTGCCTGGATCAGGAAATTTGTGGCGGAGATGTCCAGTGTCTTCATCTTCATTCGAAGACAACAATGTCGAAAGTCCAAATCCACTAATTTTTATCCAATGCTTATCGTCCATCAAAATGGTGTTACCACTTATTTGACAGTGAAGGACCACCTGTTGATCCTCCATCTCATTGTGAATGTAATTTAGTCCG
Source organism: Chrysanthemum seticuspe (assembly GCA_019973895.1). Taxonomy (NCBI): domain Eukaryota; kingdom Viridiplantae; phylum Streptophyta; class Magnoliopsida; order Asterales; family Asteraceae; genus Chrysanthemum; species Chrysanthemum seticuspe. The sequence goes on from BPTQ01000005.1 coordinate 32,245,885, forward strand.
CGAGCAATATAATAACAGAGTGTTACACGTGTTTTCCACATAAATTTGTTCAAACATTCTTGAAGAGTCTTATTTATATTATTACCCTCATAAACAAGGATCATATGATGACCTTCGTCACAAAATCCAAGGAGAGATACTATGTTGTTATGCTTACAAGTGCTAAGAACCAGAATTTCTGTTTGGAACATAGCTTTTGCCATTGGATTGTAGAAGCGTTTTATTCTAACATTATTATAGCGTCTCTTGGGTAGTTCATTATTATTATCTTCCAAGGAGGAAACATACTCTCTATCAAAACATTCGAGATCGCCTTTGTAAACTCTATATAAATTATCAGACGAAAGTTCAGATTCCTTTGAAAAATTATTAGTGGCCAACTGTATGTCTATGAGTCGAATTCTCAAGTGTTCCAACTTGTTTACCTGCAACATTATTGTGAGAAGGGGAAAAATAGTGAGGAAGATTATGCTTGCTAGATGAATGACTACGTAGGGTATGTTTGGCTTATTTTTCCAAAATATAATCATAATCTTGTGTTCCAAACATGCCCGTAGATGTTGAGATATTTTAATTATTAAGTGCTTGTATAAGATTTAGTAACTCTACTGTGCTATCTGTTGGTCAATTGAACTAGTTGGTAGGATAGTGTATGTTGTTGAGTGTTTTAGGCTAAATATTTTCAATTATTTGTTTAGTATCCATTGCTTGTATTGCCTATTTAAGGCCTTTGAACCTCTTCGAATAAATGCATCAGCATCTAAACCTTCTACCTGTTTACTTCCTCATTGATCAAGTCTTTCTTGTTTTGCCTAATTACCCAACACTAGAATGAAATTAATTAGACACTGTGCTGCTGGTTTTTGATCAATTTCTTGTAATCAGAAGAAACTTGCACAAGACAAAAAAAAAAAAAAAAAAAAAAAAAAAAAAAAAAAAGTTGAAAAAAATGACAAAAAAGTTTGTCGAAAGTATAGCAAAGTGTCAATCTACGGAAAGATAATCAAATAGTCATCACGATGGTGTATTTTTTCGCTTAACAATCAACGGTTTAAGAGAGATTAATTTAAAAAAAAAAAAAGTAAATTACACCATTGGTGCTCAAACTGCATCCAATTCGCGCATTTGATCCTTGTTTCTAAAAAAACACACTTTTAGTCTCAAAACTCTTCGTTAATCGTGCACATGGTCCTTTTGGCCTAACGGCTCATAGCCTTTTCTTCAGTCAACACACGGATGATGAGGTTGCGTTTAGTTGAGGGAAAACACCTTTGTTTTCCACAAAATGTTTTGTGGAAAACACCTTTGTTTTCCACAAAATGTTTTGTGGAAAACAAGGAAAACAGATATCGCGTTCAAATCTACGTTTTCCAACAAAATATTTTGCAAAACACAAATCTCCTATTTCCTAACTTAACAAGGAAAATTACAAAACAAATTTTAGTTGTTTTCCTTGTTTTCCTTTGTAACCCTCAATCCTCCCTCCCTCCCTTTCTTCAAAACAGAAAATAGAAATATCAACTAAACGCGTTTTCTATATTTTCAAGTGTTTTGTGGAGATTAATTATCTTTTCAAATTTTTACAAAACTAGAGATAGAAAATAAGAGAATTTGTTCTCCAACTAAACGCACCCTGAGTATTTTAATTTGGTCATACCACTGTTTCTCCCCTTTTAACCCAACAATATACACACACCTCAAAAACACACAAAACCCTCTCATCTACCACCATCTCCACCAACAAAACTCCCACGGCCGGATCTCACCCCCACCGCTTGCCGTCAGATCTCACCATCACCCTACCTCACCCGCACCGCTTGCCACCGCCATAGAACACGGCCACCATAGAACATAAGAGGCGAACGACCGTAGAACACGACCACCATGTTCATCAACACCGGACCTCATCTACCACAAGTTTTGAGGTATTTTTTGAGTTGAAAGGGGAAGAGCTAAAAGAAACTGTCAAGAGTTGAAAGATGAAGAGCTAGGGTTTCATTCATCATCTTGTCATTTACGATTCTCTCAGTTTTACACATAGTTCCTGATTTCTAGTCTTGTAATTAGTTTGATCAATCTTTTCATTTGATCTTACTTGTCTTGTTATATCACTGATCAATCTCTTTATTTACTCTTTGACTTGTGAGTGTTTGATAGTATTTGCAATGACGTTGATAGCATCTTGTTGGGGACTATCATCGTCTTTTGTAATAGTTTAGTAAGCATCCGTTTGGAGACTTATCTACTTTAGTGGTTTAATACAAGATTCACCAAATGGTGAATGGTTAGGTGCTTTGATTATGTTGTTGTGTTTTGTTATTACCTTTACAAAACTTTGGAACCTCGTTTTAAGTACTACTCATTTCGAAGTTACTTTACCAATCGATATAAGAGCTTAGAGTACAGTGGCTGATGGCTTGAGCCATAGCCGACGGCACGAGAGTATGACGCGAGGAACCACACATTGGCTGGGCTGGTAAGGTCTGGCGTCCTGGCCACTAGCCCACGCCATATAGAGATTTATTTATTAATTTATTGTACCATGCCACCACTTTACTCAACGGAACCACTTTTTGATAGAGATGGGGGTTTTGGTGCCATAGAAAAAAGGTGATGAGGTGGCACCACTTTTTCACAGTACCACCCACGGCACAACTATACCCAATGCTCTAAAGATAGATGGTCGATGAGGAAATTGGTAAAAACTTAGACGAATAAGATGGTAATCAAGGTATATACTAGGCGAATATTTAGTTTAGTTAGTCAAGCATAGACAGTAACAAATTGTAGGTAAGTTTTTTTGGATGCTCTAGACGACATTGAACTAGTCGGTTATGACCTCCGGCCAAAAAGTTGTGAATAAACAAGATAGTTGTCGGAAAAAAATGGTTTAGCTAGTCATGACTCTAGCATAATTACTACCATTGTTTTAAAAGGCTCGCAAAGACCCCGCAAAAATCCCTTAAAAGCGTGAGGCTCAGTCATGTTGCCACACCGCCTTATGTCACATATTTTTGTAAACATAATATATATGAAATATGATATAAATATATAAATATTTTCATATTTTGTTTCGGCTTATGTCACACCTTATAAACGCAAAAGCTTTCGCTTTAATCACAAAGACGTGACGTTTGATCATGCCGCCAAACCGACACGCCTTTTTTATAACCTTGATTACTACTATATCAAAAGCTTAGTACTCACACATTATAATGAACAATGATAGTATATTCTTAATCAAAATAGGCCAATGGTATTTCATTAGCTAAGAGGATACGGTCTAATAACGCTTGATATGACATTATTCTGACGTGGCAAATTTTGAAGGGCGTTACCATACCACAATGGTGGCGTTGAGAGTGGCGTTATAACTCAAGTTACTATGGTAACTTGAGTTGAAATGCAAAAAAAGACAAGAAGGTGGTTTTATGTGTGTGTAATTTGTTAGTTTTTAAATAAAAGTGGTTCCCAAAAGGTGATTATACGGTAAGGGGTGATTTGTTTGTGTCAAATGTTTTGGTGTTGAAGTGATGTAGCCTTGATGTGGTGGCACTTTTTTGAGTGTTGACATGTTATTACACCTTAAGCTCTAAGCAACTCTATATAATGGAAATGGCGTAGGGTGGTGGTGGTGTGGTGCAGAGGCGGAGGTAGGGGGTGGCTAGCGGGTGCTAGGCCCCCCTAATGAGCCCGGTAAGAGCATGAGGTATCATAGCGAGGGAGGCTCGCCACTCCTAGGTGGCAGCCTCGCCACCCCTCGCCATCATACCAACTTCCTTCGCCAGTCACAAGCTCACCGCTCGCACGAAATGAAAACGACAAAAAATTTGCAGTGAGTGTGTGTTTATAAAATTGAAGGTGAGTGGGGCCCAAGTGAAAAGGTTTGGGTTAGTTGTGAATGGAGGGTATTTTTAAGTGTGTGTGTGTTGAAGTGATGTGGCACATGTAAGACCCAAGTGAAGAGGTGTGGTTTAGCCACCACACCCCATGCTCTAAGTTTCATATAATATAAGCTCATAGCCCTAAATTTAAGGAAATCGTGCAATCGGCATCCCCTAACATTCAATGATATCCATCTTTGGAATGGTCTAATCTTATTAACTGATGTTTTGTGATGAAACATATAAATTACTTTTTAGGCTAGTCGCATTCGATGGTGCATGATCGGTTGGGCACCAAAAAAACGCCTCTTCAACCGATGTTATCATCGGTCTTATCGAATGGGAGGCTCGGTTGGCACATCGGTCGACGACCACAAATTTGCAATATCGAGTGTCAATTCACTCGATGTTAAATGCTTCCAAATCCCATGTTCCCAACCACATTTGACTGGTAAATCAATACATTTTCAAAAATTGACCGTTTGGTCAGTAAACTTTAAAAAAAAAAAAAAAAAAAAAAAAAAAAAAAAAAAAAAAAAAACACTTTTTGAAACCAATTTTACCACTCTATAAATACCAACTTCACCTCAAACACAATTCACCACTCACTATTTCTCATCTATATTAATTTCAATCTAATTCTCATCCAACTTCAAAATGTCAAAGAAAAATACCCCACAATCAAAAAACTGACGATCACGACTACCCCAAAATGCCCCGAATATGAATTTCTCGCCGGAAAACAACTTCGAGTTAACCGGCATATCACCACCACAAAACCCGGGTATTTACTTTCGTCCACAAACTTTTGAATATCAATCACAACTAGCACAACCCAATCAAAACCAAAACCCGTTTTACGTTAACCGCCAATTTGTCCCACCGCAACGATCTAACACGGATTACCGCCAAGAACCAAGTGGGTCGTCGTATCATCCTAACATGGACTTCATTTATCCTTCCCAAACATATCAACCTTATTCACCGCTTCGTAGTACTAATCTTGAAATGGATTTGGAGGATTATATGCCTGAGTATCCGACCCAAAACTATCCAAGTCAAGATGCTTTGATGGGGTAAGGTTCGGGTCAAGGTTCGTACCACGATTCCATTCCCGTTGATGCCAACGATGAAAAAACCGACGATGCTGAAGAGATGTCCCCCATCAAACCAAAGAAGCCTTCAAGACGTGCTTCGAAGGCGAAGGACAAAGGCAAAAGCCCGAAGCAACTAAGAAGGTCGCCGAACCATGGACAAAGGCGGACGAGATCACGCTTTGTAGAGCTTGGATTTTTTGTGTCGGAAAACTCGGCGAGAGGAAACGCTATGAACATGCATCGCTTTTGGGAGGAGGTGATAGCGTATTTTATAAAGGAAACTGGCTTAGAAAGAACCTACGACTCCATCACGACCAAATGGAAGAATAGGATTCGTAATAGGGTTGGGAATTTTTGCGCTATTATTGATAATGTCAAGAAAAATCATGGAAGTGGTGAGAATGATGTAGACGACAAACAAAAAGCTCTTAGAGAATACCGTATGATGCACGGTCATGATTTTACCTTGGAGGAGTGTTGGAAAATTTTGAGGGGTCATGATGCTTGGAAGAATTGTGAGATGCCGGCTTTCAAAACGAATAGTCGGAAGAAAACAAAGGGTTCTACAACTACCTCGGGGTTAACCCAAGGTCCTTTGAATTTCCAAGACGTTGATGATTCTGATGATGAGGAAGAGACTAGAGAATCACGACCAGAAGGTCGTGACGCAGCAAGGAAGAAATCATCCTCCTCCTCTCGTGATCAACCATCAGAATCATTTATTGGTTCGTTAGCCAAAACCTTCTTCAAATTCAAGCCGTCAAAAAGGGAAAAAGCTAAGGGTAAGGGTATAGAAGATGCGTACATAAGGTTGAGGGATAAAGAGTTGGAGATGAAAAGAGAGAAACTTGAGCTCCAAAAAAAGACGATGGAATTCATGACGTTATCAAAACGGGAGACCGACATAATTTTCTACAATACCCCAGTCGACCAAAATTTGCCCCCATGACAACTAGCCGAACTGATGAAAGTCAAAGAAATAATCAAGGAATGCTACAGTTTAGATTATTAGTTTAAGTTTGTAATGTTTATTTTAATTTACTATTGTAATGTTTCTTTAATTTTAATGAATTTAAATTTGTTGTTTAAAATGTTTGAATTAAAAAAAAAAAAAAAAAAAAAAAATCGGTCATCGACTGTGACAACGTGGTCGTGTCTGGTCGCCGAAGAGAGAAAGCTGATATGACACCCGGTGACCTGGGTCATGACTGTGTCCAGCCTAATTTCATATGCTACTTACGTCTGAACTTTTTGAGGTGTTCAAAAAATTAATAATTTGAATTGTTCATAGATAGTTGTCAGGATCCCGATTCTGGTCTTAGGATCTTACGATTTTACGATACTGCAAAGCAAAAACGATCCGGATCCTACATAGGATCTTTGCAAGCTTAAGATCTTATAGGATCCCGATCTTTACCATACGATCTTACGATCTAATCCGATCCGATCTTACTTTTCTCGAATTACAAACTAAAAAACTACAACTTTATGGGTTGTTTGTTTGTAGAATTCAAAAAACAACATGTTAATCTTTTTAAATATTTTATAATCATAATTTAGCACAACATTTATGTGAAACATTCATATTATTTTATGGTTACAATGTATTAGAATTTGTAGATTTGTATAAAATTACATAAAGTATTAAGAAATAACATTAGAGTAGGATCTTAAGATCCCGATCCGATCTTACGATCACGATCTTGCAAAGACGAAAACGATCCTGGGTAAGATCCCGATCTTGACAACCTTACTTCATACTATTTAGGATGGTGGGGCATGACTAGTCGTCGACGATGAATGATAATACAAAAGCGATTTTACTCCATGAAAACATACATTATTAATGGGCATATATTTTGGGATTACATAAAGTAGCTCTACTATCAACTATGATAACGCATTGTGTAAAATGCTCGGATAATGACTTTTCACACAAGAATAATAATATGGTTTATGTTGCCTACGATGTTACATAAGACGCTTCGATAAACTTGAATACATTAAAATAACCAGAATTGATAAGAAATTTGGTAGTATGTATCACAAGATAATTTGAAGATCATATCGTATCTTATTTAATAAGACATCACAAATATAGTAAATTTAATCTAGTTGGCCGTTTCATCATATCTCTTTTTCTTAAAACCAATAATTGTTTGGATGAAAATTTCAAGTCTTTGGTAATCATCTAGGCTTGGTCAAGTCGTTTGGTGCGCCTGGCTTTTAGTGAAAGAAATTATTCTAAGAAAAATACTACAAGGATATAAAAAGTCCCTAGAGTAAGTTTTAAATAACTTATAGAATTCGATCGTTACGTTTTTATGAAATTAATTTTGTTTTTTCTTAATAAATTCAAATATTATCTCAACTTCAAACTTATATATACATTTCTATATCAAGTTATTTTTATTTTTTGAACAGCATAAAAAATATATATACAAAAGTCAGCAAGAAGCTAGAGATTATTACAAAATAATGAGATTTTAACCAATGAGATTTGGTTAAAAAAACCCTTCGCTTATTTCCTTGTAATTTCTTTTTCCTAGCGCCTTGCTAGTTTTTTTAATGAAATGGCTGTTCAAAAAAAAAAAAATGAGATTTTAACCAATATAGCAAACTACTAAGCTTACAACATCTAAACTTAAGCTAAAAAAACGAATATAAACGAATGCTATCGAAAATGTCACTTTTCTGCATAAGATGCGAGTTAAAGGTGGCACAATTTTGATACCGCCAAAGCAACTATAGCGAAGACACAATAATTACATACATACGTTGTTTCTTCTCTTTAGAAGCGGGCCACGAACTCAACCAATCTTTCCATCCATTGTTTGATTCGAAAGAAGGCATATTAATGGTGCACCACATACGAACAAATCGCCAAATATTCTGAGCTATTTCACACTCGAAAAAAAGTGTACTGGTTTGACTCGACGCTTCTGTTACAGGAAGGGCAAGAGATTTGCTGAATTTCCTTGCCACGAGAAGAGAGATTCAAGCGGTGAGGAAGCCTATCTAGCGTCATACGCCACATGAAAATATTGACTTTCCTGAAGTAAAATGTTAACCCATTTCGTCGAAGGCTCCAAAGAAGGCAACAAACGGTTATCAATGTAGCGACGAATAATTCCAACAGAAAAACGTCAATCTCTAGCGAGGGACCAAACACATAAATCTGAAGCATAGGCAAGAACCATGTTACCTATTTGACGAGATTGTTTTGATGTCTTATGCATGGTGTTCCAGTAGATGTAAAAGTAAATTTAATTTGATCTCTTGGATGAAATGTCCTAGCTCTTTATCTTTGTAATTTTCTAGCATCTGGCTAGCTTTTTAATAATATAGTTTTTCAAAAAAAACTTTTTCAGAAACCAAGGCAAAGTGAGAAGAGGTGTTGCGAACCCCTATATCCGGTCAAACCAACTCCAACACCATTGTCCATTAGAGATCCGATCACTGATTAAGCAACCCTTATTTTACTCCAAATGATTCAACTTGTTGAAACAAAGATATAATGGGGGTATCGCCAAGCCATGTATCCTTCCAAAAACAAACTAGAGTTCCACAACCAACTGTGTATCGCAAAGATCCAGCAGGAATGAGGCCACTTGAGTGCAAATTGTTGGAAGACCTGAAATTTTTTGCCCGCAACCCGTTCGTTTTGCACCCATGATGATCAAAACCCCCTTCCTAACAACGCAAAGCCTTGATAACCTTAACCCACATAACGTTTGGATTCGAGAACATCCTCCGACGCCATTTTTGAACATAAGTTATTCTCTTATAAACAACATATACATCAAAATTAAATTAACCGTTACTCATTATATGTGCATTCATGTCCTTTTATCTGTGGTGTTTTGCGGTTGCTTCACATATTTTTTGCCAGATTTATTATTAAACCGTGAATGTATCAATTTCCTACTTTGTTCATCATTCGTATCATATATTCTGTATCTTATCTTTACGGTACTAGCATTAACAAATAAGTGAGATATAAACATAAACAGATATTTGTGAAGAAAAAAAAAATTAACTTTCAACCTTTTTCTAATGATCAAAATAAAAACAATAAGTTTAAACTGAAAACTATGCTAACATTAGAAATGTAACTTGTATGGAGTAATATTTAAATGTAACAAAACACAAATGGGACTAATTTATACAGTAGATCATGTAAAAGAAAAAGAAAATTGTAGGAGTGACTTCACAGATAAAGAAAATAAAATTGAGGGGTCACTCTCATCTATCCTTTTCAAGGAGGGCCTATCCAATAGGTTATGTCATCAAATTCATAAAATTATTATTTAAAAATTAAATTAATGGCCACATTATTTGTTTTATTTATATCCTCCATAAATTTCAAAAATATCATAACTGTCATTTGGACTATTTTATCAAATTCTTGTTGCAATTTATACCCAGATAGAACTTGGAACATATTCCTCGTCACAAGAAAAAAAAGAAAAAAAAATCCTAAAAATAATTAAACACAATTGTGCTACATTTAGTAAGAACACAACCTCAAAAATATGTCTTCTTGTTTTCTTTTTCTCTAGTGTGATAAATATTCATCCATGCTTATTAGAACCAAAATTCTTAAGTACTCGATTAATCATTTTGATATCACTAAAAGTAGTAAACAAACATTAGACTTGAACTCAGCATCTCGTTAACTTAATCCTCTTTATGCGGGTACGACAAAAGCATATCGACATCGCAATAAAGTCTCTTTCTATCGAACTACATAGATGCAAAGAAAGTTTTTCTGATATTGATATTACGCAACAAATGAATGATTGTAAATGGGTAAAAATATTTCACAAAATAAAAGTTGAAGGGCAAGTGAGATAATTTTGTCCCCACCTAACCACTCCAAATGGTCCCAAAACTTTATAAACATCAAGATGAAGAAATTGAAAAAAAATACTAAAATAAATAGAGTAATTATTCTGATGGGCTTTATGCATCATTGAGATTGCCATATTGGCTTGTAATCATGCTAGCTGGGGCCCACCCATGGCCCACTACCTTCTTCACAAATAATTGTAGACCACTTCAAACCAACCACATGATTATTTTTATTTTCATTACGTAATATTCTATAGCTAATGTGTTGCCATATGTAATTATCCGTAATTTGTTTATAAATTTTTAGATAATTTAATGGTGCAATATGAGTGAAATTTGGACAAATGATACTACTGATTTAGATATTCCTATGTTGTCCGAAATATCCATCGCAAACAATTTGGGTTTTGACATGTGTGGATGAACTATGAATATGATATATCACTATAAGTGTTTATTTTTCTATTTTGGTTGTTCTAAATTAAGTATGTACTTTTTGTTTCAAATAATCTAATTAAAACTTATTGGATAAAGATGATACTTGATTGATGAAAATTTTAGTTAGTTAAACCTTTTAAAAATTTGTGATTTTGTATAAGTAATTGTTTATTTTGATACACGAGTGTGATGGTTAGAAAATAAATCAGATTAAACAAGTACATGAACCTAGGATAACCACCCTTGTCATGGATAAGAATCGTACCATAGGATTCATATGAGAAAGTTTCATCTTTGAACTTTTGATTTTTTCTATGCATATTCTCTTTTCACTTGTCAATGGAAAAGAATTTTTTTTTTTTTTCTCCAAAATTGACAAAGTCTTGCTTGATTTTTGTCATCCAAAAAAAGTGTAGTGTTATATCGAAAAAAATGTAAGCAAACTTTGATACTTCAACTATTCCACTAACATAAAGATGAAATATGGTAACAATTTAGAACGATGTCATGTAAGCAAGCAACTGGTATTGAGAATCGATAAACATGTATATTGCAAATGTTTTAAAAGCTTGTAAAGATATACGAATAATATATCCTTTTTATATTTAGGGTTCATCAGGGGTAAATAACAAATGTGTTGTGGTATCTATTATCATATATTTCATCCTATTAGGTATACCACCGTTCGAAAACATATCAGCAAATTCGCTAGAACTTTAACGCGAAAGATTATTTGCGTAATCTGTGAGTGAATTACTCTCGTATTAGAGAAGTGACGACTCTTTCCTACTCATTATCCCAACGGTTTCGAATCATGAAGGATTATAATTCGTATTGTTAGATGACGAAATTAATGTTAGTGAAAAATATAGGAAAAAGGTTTCAAACAAGGACATTTCTATACTAAAATCGAGAATCAAACTACCAATTGAGGTAATCGTTTTTGTACTTTAGGCATTAAAAGTTGTACGTAATGATAAAAGAAAGGAGCATGAGTACCGCTAGAAGAGGACCCGACTAGTAAAATACAATCACTAAAGTTTTGTTGTGGGGAAAGGGTGAGACAAAGACAAAACCCATCATCTCATCTCATATATCTCTCCTTATCAAACAACTTTATGTCCTAATCAACTCTTTTATCATTTGCTTTATGTTTTGAAAATATATTATAAATCCAAACTATGAGTAAAACTTTAAGTGTACAAAATAGTGAAATACAAGTCTTTAATTTGAATAACATGTTGTCTAAAAGTTGATACATGTTCAGGCTAGCTCCAGTAAGGAACCCCAATCCCCTTCATTTTCCCTGTCACGTCAGCTTTCTCTCTCCATCGATCTTCAGGCGATTAGGTGCCCCAGTAAGGGCGACCAAGTTCTTCTTTTTTTTTTTTTAAATGCAAGTCATATGTATACTTACACTTTGATTTTCAAGTCATATGCATGGTTTCCAGTTGTATACATGCATGGTTTCAAGTCATATGTATACAACACGTTGCATATATGCATGTTTCCAGTTGTGATATCATACATTTCCTGCACCTTTTTCATATTTCCACTTACATATACAGAAAACAATGAAGGATAAGAATGGAGTACGTACCCCATATACTCAAATAACTCAACAACACATTGCATGGAAGCCAATAACTCAACAACACATTGCACGGTAATAAACATCCTTTTGTCTCGATCGTGCACGCGATTCATTTGCTAAAAATTGTAAGCGATCGAGTTGAGCCACAATAAGGCCGATCGACTCAAATCGATCGCCTGAGGCTAAGATCGAGTGTGAATCGCCCTCATTGGGGCTAGCCTCATTTTTAGTGAAATTTGCAAAATTGTGACTCAAGATGACAATTATTTTCGATTTAATTCAATTTTGTAACATATTGTTATAATTATGATATTTTTTTTATGAAAATGTGAGATTTTCTTCAATTTAAATCCAATTATCATTTGTGTCATTTGCTGCAAAAAACCTTTTTTCATGCAAATTACACAAATATCGTTTTTTTTTATCATACGTGTATATATGTAGAATTCTAAAGTTTTGCATTAAGCAAATTACACCAATTAACGTATTATTTGATATTCTGTAATTTGATGTCCATTTTATTATGTTTCATTAACTTTTTAATTAAGAAAATATTTACAAACTTTTTTTTCTCCAAATTAATTAATTATATTCTTAATACTCATATTTTCTCAATTTTATCATACGAATTTATTACGAAATTATTGTAAAATTCAATTACGAATCTATATTTTTTAAAAACATATACAGACTTTAAAATCTTAAAAATTTATCTTCTCTCATTTGAGATCAATGTTTCCTTATATAAAAAATTTCCGAATCTTTTTTTTAAAAGGCGACATTTATTAAGGAACAAAAACTAAACAAGATACAAAAAAAATGACAACTCTTGTTTTTAACAAGACAATTAAAAAGGATGAGCTCCGAACAAAAACAGAAAAATAAACAATTCCACAAGGGGCCTAATAAATTCAGTTGCGATGCGTACAAAATCCAAAATATCGAACTGGAACTAAAAGGGCAGACAATGGTGTAAGAGCGTGTAAGAGTTGTGTTATATGTGAGAAAGTGTAATCTTAGAATATCAAAAAAATAGTCAAAGTTTTAACAATACATCACAAAAATGAGTCAAGTTGAAAACAAGTTTCATCTTAGGTCACAGTTTTGCAAATTTCCCTATTGTTATTGCTCTTAAAATGCCTTCTCCCTCATACGCGTCTAAGACCATGACTTACTTTGATGTTGGTTGTACGTGTGTCTGGGAGTTGTGATGTGTGGTATAATTGTGCATAGATGGGCCATGTGTTGAGGGTGATGTTGGTGATCTTATTAAAACTTGTTAGTGATGATATTGGTAGTGGTGGAGTAAAACTGTGATGTGACGTTGAATTGACGATGTTGATGTTAGTTACCGCTACAGCCAACCTTATTTCTCAACACTAACCTAGTTCAGTCGAAAACGACTAGAGCAAAGTAAAATGTAACTTGAATACATAATATACAAGTTAATGGATGGTTCTATTCGAATTTACATATGGTTGCAATGGTTCAAATATTGATGTACGTATTGTTGTTTTCTACTTAAATGGCCAATTTTTTGTTGTGCAATATGTTTACCTCATGACAGGTCAACTCAAAAGGGCCTAAAATTTATGGCCTCATAGTGTTTCCCATTTACTTGATCTATCACAAAACAGTAAAATTTATGGCCTCATAGCGTTTCCCAATTACTTGATCTATCACAAAACATTATTTTAAATATTTACCTATTAGTGTTTCAAAGGGTATCAATATGACCTATTTTTCAACAATGTGCATTGATGAAGTATTAAATTAAATTAGAGATTGAGCAAGCGAAAAACAAAATATACATAATTTTTACTCTAGTGTGTTCTTGGCAAATAAAAGATCAAGTATGTAAAATGTATCAATGTCACAGCTTGGTAGAGACTAGAGACGATCAAAGCATGTATGTTACTAGTATGTATGAAAGTTTAATCGGCATACCTTGCTAATCAGTTTAGCAAAGCTACCTACTTGTGGCGGTAAAATTTTATTTTTATTTTTATCTTTTTATTATTTATTTATTTATTTATTTTGGCACTATAGGAAGCTAGATAGATGAAGAAAATTAACTAAGAAAGGAGGCACCAAAGCTGTTTGGATGAAATGTATTTCTTTTTTCTGAAGTTTAGATTATAGAAAAATAAGAAATGACACAAACTATGTTCAATATCATTACAAGATGAGATTGTTTAAGTATTTATAATTGATAAAACAATTAATGCTTTGTCTGTAGAACCTTTAATTTGGAGAAATATAATTCATTGAAGTTTTACTTAGTTATCATTTGTATCACATTTGCCGCTACTATGGATTAGATATTTGGATTAAATTCAGTTCATTGTATTAGAGATTTAGCAATAAGCATATACACGACATGTCGACATATGTATATGATTTGAAAAATTGAAAGTTTTGTATATGTAACTCTAAGAAATACAAAGATAAATTAAACATTGAGTAAAGGTATGCCAAAGACCTTTTAATAATTTCAATGAGCAGTTCATTTAATTATTGTCAATAAAATGTGTAGAAAGTGTTTGTGCAAAAAATGTACATAAAATACAAGTATATACGACTCTTATTTTTGGGCCTTTGGGGAACACGTACATGTTGATAATATATTGATAATACAACCCTTTTAGAAAGTATTTCTATTATTTAATCTACGTATGACATGGCAGAAAGTCGATCTATATTCTTACCAACATTATCTGCAATATACAGAACTTATGACTATAGTTACAATTTCATTTTAATACATTTCTATATATACTAAAAGGCAGGAGCCTTTTTGCAAAACATTGTGCATTAATTGCAAAGTTTCCCAACTTGGCAAGAATAGTCCCTGAGGTTCAAGTGGCGCTGCAAAGTAAGTCCAAACATTAAATGCAAAGTTTCACAACTTGGCAAAAACAGTCCCTGAGGTTTAAGTGTCGTTCCAAAGTAAATCCAAACATTAAATGCAAAGTTTCACAACTTGGCAAAAACAGTCCATGAGGTTTAAGTGTCGCTACAAAGTAAGTCATTTTAAGTCAATCCCGCTGCATCGCGCGGTTTCCACACTCGTTATATCTATAAGTCAAGTTTACATGCATTGGTTTATCTCAAAGTCAAATAACCTGCATCTTGGTAGGTTGATATATGATTCACAGCAAAGTCAGACGATATTAATTGGTTTGTTTTCTCATAGGATCATGTCCAAGTTGTCCTATAGTTGTGAATCAATAATCTGTATGCAAATCAATTCCTAATATTTATGGACTATAAGCACATTTTGATTGCAAAACACATTCTTCTTGGTGCATGGATGTAGAAGGTGTGTTAACTATGCTCCAACAATTGGTTCCTATATGAAACTTGTAAACATGTCATGGGTATGTAACGGCATTTTAAGAACATCTAAGGGTGTATAAAATATGTGAAATTCATTATTCATATGTCACATCTTTTGGAAAGGCATTGCCCTTGTATTTATTTCCATAGGCCCCAATATGAACATGTC